>QNGE01003907.1:0-72641 GCA_008508345.1 Paragonimus westermani | reverse complement strand
GGTGGAGTTTGTCTGGATCGCCGAAAACGTCGGTCCGTCCAGCCACTTATGCAAGTCTATTTAACTGATACGAGGCGGAACACCATGAATCACGAAAGTCGATGTAAGCTGCTGTAACTTATCACATGTGGGCCGCTCCAAATTCTTTTATAACCAAATTAGTAGTTACCAGCTAAGGTTTTCAACCAGTGTTCAACAGCTGCCAGATCCCTAACGTGGACAAAATATTGAAGTAGATTGTCTGGCGGCTTTCTAAGGTTGCTTCTGGTTCCGACTCATTCTACTGTCAAGTTCTTAAGTAGTCTGTGCAATACCAAAGTATGAACAAAATTTCCGTCCCATTCCACTCATGCAACTGTTGATTTTTCCGGTGGGTGAAAGGCCTCACAGTTGAATGAATACTCCCCAAATTTTCACGCAGTTTGAACAAAAATACTGAAGCTTGTTCCAGCAATGCAGTTGGAACACGGAAAATAGTGGATGCAATTATTTCGGTTTAACCCATCAGTACCAAATTTACAATAACATGAATGGATTTTTTAAAGGTAAACAACTTCAGGTTGGATAATTCTACCCTGCTCTGGACTTAATAACTTAACTTGACCTGATTAGTAATTATTCACACGCTTAGTCGTTTAGTATGAAAAGACCCATCTTTGTTATTGTAAATCTGGTACTGAAGAGTCAATACGAAATGCTTGCATCTACCAGTTTCCTTGTTCCAGATGCTTTGTTCAAACTGGTCATGGGAACCAGCTGTTTCGAAACCTGCTTCGCAAAATGATACAGGTAACTCTATGCGTTCTCGTGTTTGGTGGAATGGTGTCGACATCCCAATTTCTTTGTTAGGGAAATTCGTTCACAACAGTTGTAAATAAAGTAGGTTTAATTTATTCACCTAGATACGAAATATAATTCTATGTTGGGATAAATCCTATATCCGTTTGGTAAAGTACAGTAAAGGATCAAAAATTGAAGGAGAGTCGTTAGTCTAAAGCAATTCAAAATGGAATCTCAAAATGAGTGACAGGATAAAATCAAGAATGATGCAGCTGCAGGTTATCACAGTATAAATTAATCTTACAAAAACTAATTCGCAATAAAGAGACTGTCACTTGGCGTCAACCCCATCAAATCATGTGGACAGTGACATCAAATTCCGACACGTCCTATGAAGTTTTGATGATGATAAAGCCCAGATGTCTCGAGGTGTTACAAAAATGAGAACGTTCGACCAGTCATCAGGGACAAGATTGCATTCGCTGGAGATTTTATTCTCTAAAGATATTTTCTGAAGGCTATTCAGAAGGTGTTGTTTCTGTTTGTCTCAATTCTATGAGCACATAGTCCGTCAATCAAGTCTGAATATCGCGTTGTTTTGTGAAAAGCCACGGAAAGCTAATCGCTGATTGATTATCCAATCAAAAAGTGTGAACCTCTATCCAACCAAGTTTACACCCCTATGACATTCCATCAGGAGAAGAAGGATTACTCTTCGCATCTGGTGTCACAGACAAAATTCGCGAAGACGGAAGCATATTGTTGGGTTGCATGAGAAAACTACCTCAGCCAGACAGACACGTCAGACAGATCCCAAAATGTTCAGATGTCAAAATCAGTTATCTGATGAGTCTGACACCGGCTTCACTTCTAGTGGATAATCGGCTGTTGATTTCCTTCAGTTTGCTGTGAGTGATTGTTACCATCGTATTGACATGCTGCAATGTACCTGGCCAATCTAACCGTCGCGTAGTATTCTCTCTGCAACTGGCAAACAATGGCACATTTTCTCCATCCCTTGTCTGTTTTTTTCTGTTCTCCTTCTCAGCAAATAATGTTAACTTCTTGCATTCTGCTAATCAAAACGACAGCCCCTTCATTTCCTCCATGTTTTGTATCTGACGCTAATTCATCTATTCATTACTTATATCCAGCGTTGCAATTGATTACCTGACAAATGACGACTTTCTGCTCGTTAATGTTTCCTCAACCCAATGACGTTTATCTGTCGGATGTGAGACAACCCATTTTTAAGCAATTTAATGTGCCCTGCCAGTCTTTACGGCCATCTACCGTTTCTTATTGGCTCGTCAAACCATCCCCGTTTCCGGTGAGCAGCTCACTGTTTAGTAAACTAGCCCCAATGTTGTTTTGTCTTAAGGTAACGGTTAAATTCTCCCGACTATACGGTTCACATTATGTACACAGATCCCGGTTTCGGTTCGACTGCTGCAATCTTTCGGACTGCACCGGCCACACGTTTGACAACCTACACGTTTGACAACCTACTGTTTCTGTACAGATCAGATTTGCAAGGTCAATCACAATTGGGTTTTGTCATAATCATCCTGTTTATTACTCTTCCAGTGCTTCATTATGATGTAGTCAGCCAAGAAGCTCATTCGAAGATGAAGGCTGCGATCGTATGTGGATGATGTTCATTTCAAAATAACCGAATTTGCTGAATTTTGATTATTAGTGTTTAATAGAGAATCGTGTTAAACGACTGCCAACCCAAAATCTCCAGTCTTTAGTATCTGGAGCGGTCAATTTAATAGAGTCGTGTAAGATAATCGGCGTTACGCAGTCGTTCCATCGACATCGAACCCCATTCTGCATTTGACAATAGGAATTGGCCCTATCGATCATTCGGTACCGGTTGATTCGGCGATAGTGCGGAATCAACACTTGTTTTGAACTGAAAGATAGGTACTAACGGGATATGAAGATTGGTGTCAACAAGTCACTTACTTGGAATGTCGCAGTTGCGGATAACCACTTGTGAGCTAGATTATTACATCCACTTTGCCTAAAAGTACCCCTTTGTTTCACGATACTCACTCAGCGACTAACGTATATCTTAGCTACCTTACACTCATCATATTATAGTTTCCTTTGACAGCCCTACAATACTCATCTGAATGGTATTCAGATAGATTCCAATCCGGTTAACGAAGTGGTCAGACAAAGACTCGTACACTAGTTTCCTCTCATCGCTAACCACAGCAAGGGTTAGTCATTGTGCTCAGTCTACACATTTCAATCCGCACTGCAATATGATACTGGCACTCAGCATGCATTCGCACTCCATAAATTCTTTTGATCAAATGTAGTGCTGAGTATGGGAAACCACTGATATTGGAAAAGTTCTGTAAACCACTACACTGCGGTCAATAATTGCCTACAGAGATGGACGCCTACATCGGATGTCTCCATCTGAGGTGATTTTTCTTCATTCACCTTTCTACGTTTCGCGTTTCTGACTGTAAAATAATACTATATCAGTGGGCTTTTCATTGTTCCGTATCATCTTGCCGATTCTCACTTCTCTGTATTCATTTAACCACCATTAACACAACAATAACTTGCTTAGTGTCGGTGCCACCTGGTTCGACTCACCTACGCAGCCGGCCAATGAAACGTCATCTTCTAGCTCAGGTGACTCGATCGATCAGAAAATTCCGTGTCTGCCGCGGTGCAGTGTCAGACAACAGGAATGGGCAACAGCGTACGGCCAGTTGCAAAGATGCACAGGATAGCGCAAACCACATGTCTGACGTCGAGATAAACGGCATATCACCAAAGCNTGCTCTTCACTAACTGACATTGCTGGCACGGTCGCACATGATTGTTAACATCATTATTCATTCTCGGCCAGTATGCATTTTGTTTCAGCATTTCTTATGTTCAATGACAACCCGTATGAGCCAGCTGATGACATTCTTTCACAATTCCGGCTTCAACTCCGCCGGTATGACCGGAACGTTTATTCCCTCCCGCAATTGGCGCATTAAAATTCATGCACTATCCAACCGCAAATCGGACCAGTGCATTCTGAAAGCTTTCAATTCCGGATTCACTTCGTCCTCTGGCGATTGTCCTCCCGACAAGAGTCGATCAATCACCGCCCGGATCGCCGTATCAATCTTCTGTGCTGTTTGTAACTTTCTGGGGTCACTCTCCAGTTCGATACTCTTAACTCCGATCACGTCCTTGTGGATCTCATCCAGGTGTTGTGCTCGGGAAAGCAAATCAGGCACACAGTTCTCTTTTCCGGCTACATGGCGAACTGTGAAGTCGTATTTCCGTAGTCGTAACGCTCAATGAGCCAGCCTTCCTCGGGGGTCCTTCGCCGATTTAATCCACTCCAGCGGTTTGTGGTCAGTCTCCACATGGAAACGTTGGCCGAGCAAGTACGACCTCCATTTTTCGAAGACTCTTACGATTGCCAAACACTCCTTCTCTGTCGTTGAATAGTTTCGTTCAGCAGGACACAGTACCCGACTGGCGTATTCCACCACACCGTCGTCCTGCTTCAGTACCGCTCCAGTTCCTACATCACTCGCATCCTTTGCGACAACGAAGCTCTGCCCAGTCACTGACAATTTTAGGGTCAGCTGTCCTTTCTTCACCAATCGTTGGGTCTCGACGAACGTTTGGTTGACTCTCTGTGACCAATGAAATAGGCAATCGTTCCTCAGAATTTCGTATAAAGGACTCATGAGGTCATGGAAGTTTTTGATGAAGCGGCTGTAGAACCCAACGCGACCGAGAAACTGTCCCAGCGTCCTCTTCGAAGTTGGCACCGGAATAGCCTCGATTGTCAGCAGCTTCTCGGGCAGCGGATGGACCTCCCCTTGACAGACCTTGTGACCGAGAAGTTGTGACGAAAAGCCGTTCAGCAATGTAAGTTGTTTACTATCTAGTTCACTCAGACATTTGGCTGATCGATAATACACGTTTGCCAACCATATTTCCGGCCTAACATACAGAAACGTTTCCAGTTAAATGTTGTTCCCACTTCTGTTGGATTCTACCCGTTTAATTGTCTTTCGCGAAGTTTTTCCCCTCATTTTTCATCTGTTGACTCTATCGACCAGTTTCTTCCAGCGACAGCTTGTTCGACCTCTCGTGATATCTACGATCCATGTGCCATTATGTTCTGCCACACATCACGGCCGTATTTAGATATTCTACCAAATGTGGTAACAAACGCGACCCTCATTCTAGGGATTTGATTTTGAATCATTTTTGTCCGTGCAGGTTGATGGAGTACCTGCAAATGGTTTACATGTCTCCACATTTGTCTGTAACTTCCTCAAAATGACCAGAAAACTGTTAAAGATAAGTAAAATTATCGTTATTTGGAACTGACGGTGACCACTACATTACTTCCGATCCCCCAAAGAATTCCCGTTTGACTGTCGCCTTCAAGATATTTAGCTAGGCAGAAGCTTCAATCTCACGACAGATAGACATGATGTCACGTTCTCCTGCCTACCACAACTCTACCTGAAATTGTCAGTACATCATCTAGTTAACTAACTTTGCGCTAGTTTTCCAAAAAACGAATTGACTGAGATTTTCTTCATTCGATTCCGGTGAATTTTTCAGCTTAAAGACCAAGATCATAAGCAATAGGAGTCTTCAATTCAAACGTCGATTGCTAATGGATGCTGATACAATCTTGGTGACATCATTACCAAATGGAAGTTTGTGGATTCGAGCGCATGTCTTGTGCCGGATGTAAATTTCGCCGCAACCCTAATTTCATTGAGAGTATATAGCGAGCTCATTTCTGCGTATACTTCAGTCTGCTTTGTTACGAACGTATCCTGAGAATTAATTGTATTTTTCACAATCAACCCGTACAATAAGTTTGGCTACTGGCGCACCGGTTTCATTTGACCAGGTTGCCTCTCAGTTCATTTGCGATTAAGGGCGGTCTCTTTGGAGGCGAGGTTCGAAACACAGACCAGAAACAACCAATTGGTTTGGTGACCCAGTGTCATTGATTCCGAGATGTATTCAGTCAACGGGCTCTCAAATTAGCTCGTTCAGTTCACCCACATTGATACTTTGCCCACGCCTGGAACCCTAATTCAGTTATCTACCCGTTTCACTAGTCTCAGAAATTCACTAAGTGACCTAACAGGTAGACGGCCTCGAAAAAACTGTCAAATGCTTTGGGCTAAAATTGATCGTTAAACATTGAAATGGCATTCCAGACTGACAGTATAAAACTCTCCTTTGCTAGAAATCGCTCTCATCCACCCATATGACTAGATGCCATTCAGTAAAATGCCACCAGCGCTGTGTCATGCTAATTTCAATTTTTGGCTAGCCTCGCCTTACAGCGGGTTCACACGTTCGTAACTGTGAGTGCATCCCCACCAAACCATGACCGCTAGTCTACCCTTGAGTTTCCAGTCGCCCTGCATCACTTCCCTCCTAAGGTAATGTCAGCAACAGATATATTCCGGACTACCATTTTCTGTTCGCCGGATATTACATGAACCCCCACATTCATCTACAAGATGCAAAACTCTATAAAGTCTCAAACCGGCCAAACTTATTTTAAATTGAGAGAAGCTGAAATCCTTATCGTAAGCAAATTCCAACACTCGTTGCGTGATTCTTGTCGAATTACCTAGGACAAGTACGTTGTTTGGTGTCAAGTACTTCGTTGCTGTATTGATCACAAATCGGTAGACAGTGTCTATACTCTTCAGAGAGAAATGATGCAGTCAGCCTTCTTTGCTGCCATACTTCTCTGGGCAACCGACGAGCAGTACATTCCTACCAATGGCACCCTCTGGCAAATTCCCGTAGATAAAAATTTATCTGCCTCGAGACTGAAATTCTTTTCTGAACTTATTAACATCGCAATTCCCATCTAAGTAGACTTAGAAGTAACCTCATTCAGTTAACTGAACCTGCCTGGAACCAAAGGGATTTCCCACTTGACCCCGTATTATCGATCCACTATATTAGACTTATGAACCGTCCAGTGTTTTCTTTCACAAGACGACGAATCAAAACGAGGTCTTGCTTTTTTCCAAATTTTATGCAAACCGCAATTCATGCGTAGTGTTTAAGGAGGAGACGACATGATATAGCAATCTGGATGGAATTATTAATGCGTAAAATCCATTCTCGTAAATTAATCGAATTCATCGACAAAACTGGAGAGTTTTCAACAACCTTTCATTACTTTGCTGTGAACTGACATATGTTTGTTGAATAATCAAAAATAAATACATTATCACAGTAAAAAGTACGGTGTAGTATTCTGACAATAGTCTTAGGGTTACCAACCCCTCGGAACTCGTGAAAAAAGGTAGACTTAGGCGTATCAATATGAGAATTAACTGTAAAACACTATCCATATTTCTCAAGGCCACCTCTCTGGTAAAAATGTTATCAACAAGTGAGTGACCGCCTGTGTTTATATCACGCGAACTTATAAGCTCACACAACGTTTGGGCGTGAACACCTAGTGTATTTCGAGTTTTCGAGGCAGATTTTTTTCGACGAACTGGTTCACGTTGTTCAGTGCATGCAAATTGGCAGGTCAGAAAACCTTTGTTGTAGAACACATGTTTTTCAAAACCAGTACGAAAACAGTAGTACGATCCAGGAAAGAGAAGCGAATCATATGGTTACTTTAAGCCCTGTTATGGGGGCGCTTTCCTGAAGTACGTTTTTGAGTTGAGTGCACAGTTCTATTCTCAATAAGGTGATAGAAGAAAACGTACTCCGAGTCTTAGTTTTAAGTTGAACGTATATGACGGGTTCTTAATTGGAAGCAAGTGGTCGTCAACCGAGTACACACGGAAGCAATTAGTAGATGGTAGATCTACCACAGGGTCAGCTAAAAACGCACATAGAAAAATAAGGGTGACAAGATTCAAGGCATTCTAACCAACTCGATATCACTAGAAAGAAACGAAAATAATACAGTTTGATGACAAATTCACACGAAAGGTATTGTGTTTCACTCGGCCGGACAAGGGATATTTTGGCCAACCAAACGTAACAGTGCAATACGTTGTGTGAAAATTGACTGAATAAACAACAACTTCTAACCGCCCGTCAGTCATTTGGGCGAAAGCTGAAAATTCCTCTCTCAGGTTACACAGTACACATTATTGACTCGGTCTTATCGACATGGAGAATAGAGTACACGCGCACAGAAATACAGTGAGCAGTAGAATGAACTCATGAACGTACCAGTTCTGATTTGCGCAACTAAATCAACCTGCTTTTTGCACAGCGGTGTTGTTATCGGTGTGTATTTCCTAGTACTCTCATGATATCTTGATAAGGATTTAAGCATTGGACAAGTCTTCTTACGATTCAATTAACGAGAAACGGTATTAAGTAGTGTATCGCACTACGAAAAGTGGGTAAATTTCCCCACTTTTTCACCAAAACTAAATTAACTTCCCACGCATCTTCAGCGAAAAAAGTTCTACGGGGTGTCCTAAATCGTCAGACAGAACTTACCAACAGCATTCGACTGATATCTTTTCTAACTGTACAGGGTTCAAGTGAACTAATGAACATCGATTATTTTCGTTGTTCTAGTGATTACAGTCGCTGCGCTATTCTAGCTACTCGATTCGTAAAAAACATATGTGGTAGTAATCGCAGATCTTCCACTGAAAAACATATCCCGAAAGTCACTCACCCAAACACTTGCAATTGTTTGCGCAACTAACAGATTATAAAATGTCTACCTGACATACAAACATTCTAACCGGAGGTCACGTCAACGTCAGTAGTTTCACCTTTCCGCATTTGTTCTGTTTTGTCACCTATGACACAGTTCAGATAAATGTGTTCGAATCATAAGTTGTGTGTGATATCCCACTGATAGCTGTGTGGTAGAGTTATGAAGTATTTAGATAACAAATCAACATAAGATTACGTGATCAATATAAATAAACTCAAATGTTGTGGAATGTGGTCTGAAAACAGTATCTCACTTATGACATTCATCTATCATACGGCTGACTGTTAAATGGGTTCCAACCGAGAAACTCTAGTAAAACCAACGTAGGCAATCGAATTGAAAAACATTTTTACGGAGTTTTTCACGAATTAATGACGTAGTTACCAAACATGGACTAAAGCTTGAGCCAGCTAACAGAAGCGAACATTACTTGAAATTCACACTATCGCAGTTGAGAAAAGTATAACAAAACGAGATGCAACAATAAACGTTACTTCGACTTACCACCTCCATTTTTGTAGCACAAATACGGAAATCTCCAGACATTACCTAGTCCAATAGAAAAGCCCATACAGGCGATGAGAAAATCAATTTTTCGCTTCCACTGTTCCCGTAGCAATGGTTTATCCATGTTGTCCGGTACTAAGTCTAATTCCCAAACGCATGTTGTCACGTTGTCAGGACCGTTTTCGCTAGCATTCACGTGACCATCACAAGTAGACTGAGTGTTCACCATAGTTCAGATTGAGATGGAATCAAGTCTGTTGAAAAACTACAATCCAAAATAATACAATAATTTACTGATGGCTGGAAAGCAGACCACCTATCGGAAAAACATTACAATTTTATGACTACTAATTCGTCATTATGATTCTGTCAAAATAAGCAGAAAAATAACGCATGTTTGAGACGATATTTTGCCATTTTATGTTTTGTACTAATAGGATCTTGTTCACAGGGTTCGTTGAGGATTTACGGAGACTTTAAACAGGTACGCATGACATCACGTTGAAAAACTGTGTGATTTGCAGTTTGCCGTTTATTTTCGGCAGATAGACGATACGCACAAGTGTATAACTGAGCGTGGATGTTTTTTAGGCGAGGATTGGATCGTAAAATAACCTTGAACAGGATTGTTCTGATTGGTTCAGTTGATTGGTCTAGGTGTCGACCAATTGCTGTATGATTTACCTACCCGATTATGTGTACGCTGGACTGTACACCATTCGGAGCATGATCGTGCCATATTTTTGAGGTGATCGAATTTAACCAGTTGATCAAAAAGTGGGAAAATGTTCGTTGTAAAAAAGTATTCTCAATAAAGTGCTAAGTCATAATAACTTTTTGAAGGGAAAACACCTTTCTGGGAAGTAAACGTGTTTCCTCTTAAACGGAAGGCATTTCAGCTCCGTGGAACTCGGTTGGTGTACATGCAACAAAGTTACTAAAATACCTTTACATGGTAACAACTTTCAAAATGAACATGCGCCCATGGGTGATACCAGGATGGTTCTTAGTATACGAATATGCTATGATCTCCTTAGAAATAGATATACCGTCCAGCAGCCGTCTCCTGTGGATTTTTTTGCTGTGTAAGCAATCGTAACTGCATACACACAGAATAAGCGTTCAGGTAAACAATGATTTTGATACCTTTAAACGGTTCGAACCGAAACTAGTCTGCATAGCACAATCCAAATGTTTTATCCTCCAGCAAGTTCTTTCTCACGGTATGTGTTCCCCCTAAGTAGTCTATAGTGGGACACTAACAAAATGTCGATTGTCTGAATTCCAAAAGTTTTCTCTGTCAGCGTAGTAATACGACCTTCAAATTGTGAATCAATAACACCAGTAGCAATGTAAACATTACATTGTGTAATACATCACACTTCTTCAAGCACTGTGAAAAATCCGGCAAAAGTGCTGGGGTTTAGTTTGTCTTCAGATGCGCTGTCTTCAGTTCCCATTGAAACTACCTCGCTTCAGTTGTGACTTTTAACCATACGGTTTCTGAAGTGAGTCATTTTCACTCATTGTTAAAGTAGAGCAATGTATGTGTAGTGCCATATTGCACACCTCGACTAAACAGATGCAACTACGAACGTTTCACTCACATTTACAAGAGGTCAGCACATGAGTGTATCGTATAGATACCTTAACCGCTGATTGTTAGGCGGCTGTATGACTTAAAGATAACCAAATCGGGCCCAAAAAGAATCCTCAACTAGTTCCATTTCGACCGGCATACTGTTCAGGAATCAAAACGGTCAACATTGTGATTTCGGAGGGCTGGCTGGTATAAAATAGACACTAATCGAATTTTAATGCAATTCTGATAATCTGGTACTCGCTTCAGTCAGTCTCTTCGAAAAACGCACCATGATGTATGATTCAGTAAAGATTAGATGGTGATCAGTCGTGTAGGAGGACTCGTAGTCGTCTCATAAGCACGTCGACTGGAGTTGAACATCCACGTAAACTAGAAACAAAGCCGGATAAACTATCGTTTGAATTTCACTTCAACTAAACGAGTGTTGGCCTCATTTCTTCCACCTGGAATAGATCACAGTGGAGTGTTGGCGGGTTTATGTGTCATAGTAATCAACCGTGAGGTCAGTAGGTGAGCAAACTGTAGATATTTTTTCTGCCCCAGTCTATAAAAATGTCTTATGTGTGCCTCCAGAAGGTTTGTTTTCTGATAGATCCGAAGTGAATGACACTCCTACCTCATGAAAAGGTCACTGGACGAGAACGTTTTTTCTTGTTAAAAATAATTGGTATAACAATCTGTTTGCTGTGCGTTGTTCTCTCAACCACAAACACGACCTTTTTTCAGTACCATGCCAATTGGGCCAGCCTGTATCCGAATAGAAGACGTTCGCAGTGGCAGCTAGGTGCACGTGAACCGAACAGCACGTGAACGTTAAAACGTCTGCACTAACCGAACATTTGTCATCCATCATTCACGCAGTCGCTTTCATTACACAAACGTAAAAAGTAAACGGAGGCGTATAAATGCAGTTATCTAGGTCCGCCACCTACACCATAATCGATCAAATTGTCACGGTTTCATCCGCTACATAATTGTGAAGTAGTTGCGTCAAAACGTAGTCATTTTTATGCAAAACGAAAATTGTTGCTTGTTTTGTCCGCTTCACGGTGACAACAGTCCTTCATATGAACGCCAACTGTTTGGCCTGATGATGAATAACCGAAAACGAGCTTGCTCTCTACACTCTTTCGTCAACCTGCCTATTTGTTGCTAAACGTTTGATTGTACAGTTTATTTCTTTTGTTGTCAGTACACAGAAGTTTACAAATGATGTTCTCTGTCACAAACCAACGACAAAATTATCAGGTCGGTATTTAGGTGATCTGGCGACTAGTCAAGGTCACCCTGTTACGTGTTCTAACATAAAAATGATTACAAAGGCTGATAGCTATAAATGATGCGGTCATGCAGCTGTCACGTAAGTTCAGTCCCAGTTTACTTTACAGTGGTCAATGTGGCATGAGCTATCTGCCGAATAGGTGTTGATCACTGCATTCACTATCCATAGCGTGTCAACGCTATACCGCCCTGGAAAACCTAAACTCCATTGATAAATCGAACAATCAGATGTGGTTTTAGCGATGGCGCTATGCCAAAACTGGAGTTAGTAACTGTCATCATGCTACATCTTGGGTTCCAGGTGACGTCTGCGTACATAGCCTTAGCGACTCAGTATTCACCTTTCCAGATCCATTCTGTGCCAGGCACGTAATGGGAGTTGAGTTGTGCAGAGGGAAAAATTGATTATCGATATTCACGTATTGTTGCCTGTCATAGATCACAGATAGGTTGGGCCAGTTCTAGCGAGTTATGGGTTGTAGACAAAGAGGTGAATCAAACGGTTTTCCTAAGGACAACGAACTCTGCTGTCAAAGCGTGGTCACACTGCTGACATACTAAAGCCTGGTATGGCTTGTGCCGTTGACAGATTAATTTGTTAGTGAAACCCTCAGATAAAATTGGTCATCTCTGTCAGTTGCATTTTTCGGCCGTCCAATGGTTAGAGACTGTGATTAAACCCCAGTTTTCTTTAGCTCTCTCATTGGACGCTCGTACAACCTGATTAGTTGTAGCATTACCGTAGTCCACTGTTCTGATTGCTACAGTCCTCATACTGAACTAGCTTGCCAGAAATGCCTCGACTTAGTCACGGTCCAAAGCCTGTTGTGGAATCACATGTACTTGTAAGTGTGTTGCTTGTTTGGGTAACTCAGCCTCAAAAAAGGTGGCAGAGTGAATTTTGTTTGAAACCTAGTGATATCTGGATTAGTTAGAGGCTTGCAACCGACAGATAGTGGGTTACAAAGTCACCACAACAATATGATTGCATGGCAAGCCTGTTTAAATTTAATAACAATACTTGTTTTTTTATCCGATATTATGCAACATTCATTCCCTCCTCTAATTATTGTCTCTTGTTTGGAGATTTCAGCCTTTTTGTGGCAACTGGTAATGGGACCTGAAGAAGACAACCGTAAGTGTGAAATCAATTGTCGGGGCATTTGAACTACTGGAGAGAACATTTTCCATACGTTCCTGCCAACTCTAGGAGTTCACGATGTTCAAAGCGTCTACCCTTTACCTTGTTCATTGCCCGGTTCTGATGAACAAGTTCACGCGCCACACTGTTCAAGATGGCTGTACTGGCCAGAGCTGTGGTCTTATCGGGCACACTCATTTTAATTGAGTTACACCAGAGCAGCCCGAAGAGAAATATTTCTATTCGAAAGGTCGTATTTTGCGTTACCGATAACTTAGTTTTGGTTAGATAATGAGTCACAACACTCCTGAGGAAGGCCACCCGAGGTGGTTGAAACNACCATAAGTTTTCCTCTCCATACAATATAAATTTCCCGTTCTATTTTCACTTCGAAATGTTCTCGCTTCTCTCGTAACTTTGACCAACAATCGATTCCCAAACACGAATTACGTTGTAAACAATGGCGGTATTGATACTTACACCGTCCCACAAGTATGTCAACTGACTCCTCTAGTGATTAGTTTCTCGTACTTGTGGCTGGATGCAGTTCATGCCTCCGAGTCACGAGTGCATGATTCCACTGTTGTTAAACGTTTGAACTAATCTTTGGACGGTCGTCGATAGAAGAGTTCATCTCTCAGTGTTTCTGATAGCACTGAGGCTGAACCTAATGTTTAGTCTTGAATGGAGATTTTTCTAAGTTCTAAACCAGAATGAAGTTTGCTTGACCGGACGCTAAAGGTTAATCGCTTGTACACCGTAAGAATTGGCATATCGGTTAAAATTTGTTGAGGCAAACCAGAAAGGCGCTTGGTTTTCGTCAAATTGACATACTCTCTAACGGACAGTTGTGCAACTGTCGTCAAGAACGCACTTCAAGTCGCTCTCATTGGTCTTCTGAACTAGACTGAAAACTCAGACATGATCGTGTTAATGGAATAGGAACTGGGCCTTAAGTTCGTGGTTTCAAAACGAGGGGCTGATATGTGTGACAGACTGTTGTGGGTGTGTGTAACGTACTGCCAGTTTATTTTATTATGATCAATCTGTGTAAGTCGAGATTATAGCAGACATTTAATGTAGGCTCCAATCAGTTACTGTTCGTTGCTGTTACACGTGTTCCTTGTTAAAGGATCTGACTTACCCCGAAGTATCGATGAAACTCTCCTCAGGGCGACTGATCAAGCCGTTAGTGAACTACATCTACCCTGCTGATCTCAAGACTACTGAGCATTCAAAATCCACTCCTCCGATTGGAAGACATAATATGCTGTACTGAGAATTTCTTTTACAGATGGACCAGCAAACAGCTTAATGTGACCGGGGTGATCAGTTTGAAGATTAACTGTGTCCGTATTATCCCCCGGATCTACAACAGCACCTTCCTGCGGAAAACGTTCAACAGAAGTGACGTAGTTGGAATATCGTAAGATACGTGAACAACACAAAAGCATTACCACAGTAACATCTGAAGAGCTGATGGCGGCCTTTCAAGAATGACCATTCAAACCGAGACGCCAATTTCTTACTAGACTTTCTGCAGTGACCGAGAATTCGGCTGTCTAACCCAGAGATCACTCAAACTTCGCAAATATATCCCCCTGAAGCAACAGTGATCTCCGGTCCATCTGCGGTTCACTTATTGTCATCTGCCAGGCGTTAAGGCCGAGGTAGTCACATCCAAAACGTCTACTGGAATTTCGAGCGCCATTTTGTCATGTTAGAACAGGCAGCTTATAACGATGACACCAGACCCACCTACACATTTCAGACCATGAGGAAACAGTCAATTTTTATGCCAGTAGTTGGCGTACATCTCAAGGCGGTGGCACACCTTCCTCAAGAACACAGGAAACAATAAAAACAGTTATGTTGAATTCTGCCCCACAGTCAGCAGTGTAGGATCCTCACAAAGTTGCAAAAGAAGAAGAAATGAGCAGTAGTCACGCAGGTGATTGCATTCGTTTGACCGACCTTTATGGTGGCTTTAGTAAGCCCGATAACTGAATACTTCAAACTGTTAATAATTACCGGTTAACTTTGAGTCAATGTTTTTAAAGATGTGCATTTGTCACAAAGGAGCCAAACGATTTCACCGCAACCGTAATACACCACAACGTCCACCTCTCCAAAACTGACCTGGCAGATCCACTGCCACAAATACAATTGGTTCCTGACAAATGAAAATAGATTAGCGTTCAGATATGCTAATTAAATCGTGCCCAGTTGTGAGGTCGTTTGTGCTGTGGTAAACAGGGTTGCCTCACGAAAACATGGCTGGACTTCTAATCCCAACCACGGCAAGGAAGTGCACTGTTTACGAACTTTAACAAGATTGAACCTCAAGTGAAGTGCATCCTGTCGGATAAAGCTGACTAAAAGTTCCAGCTGAATGTGACAGCTGCGATCAAATGTGGCTGGTAGTACAGTTAAACTGTGCAACAATCAGTCTTCAAATCTTTGTGATTATTTGGAAAACCATCAGACTTTGAAAATTCCAGTATTACATAGCGTATTGATGTCCGCTAATTGTGTATCGGAAACAAGCAATTTGTAAGTTGGTGCTGGGAAGGCAGGTGCACGATATTGGTCGATCACATTATTATAATGAGTTTAACTTATGTCTGGACCACTGACGAAGCACTAAATTTCAGACTGTTTGTCAAGTGGTGTTTTGGATGGTTGACGACTCTAACGTCTATACTGGAGTTGCTTATGGAAATTTGGCTGAATAAGTTGATGCAGCTGTTCCGTTGTACCGTCGGAAAGGGATGACCGACATAGTTGTCTAGCACACACCACGCATGTGTACATACCACTAACTCCTATGAAAAAAATTTCCCAGACCTATACAAGCACACATTTCCGCAGTGAATCAGTGTTCAAGGTCCGGATAGATGGATTCTACTGGCCATTTGCTTCATAGTGTCCGTTTAACGGAGCTTTTTCGTGGCGAAGTCCAAACGCACAAGTCTTCTGTGTGACGTATTCTGTCGGTGTACGATGCAAGCAGATGCAGCCTACGGTGCACACAGCGTGTCACTTCCTCTGCCACATGACCGATCATGGCATGCAAACAAGGCGGTGTGGCAAATACCGTCCACGTGAATAATCGATAGGTTTGCCTTACTGTCTATCATTAATATGCTGCTGCGTGTACCGGCAGGCTGTCAGGTCATACCGCACGAACCGGGTCCAGCTGGTGCGTTTCAGTACAGCACCATCATGATTGATAGAATTCACAACGGGCAAGTTATTTCTCATTGGCTACCGCAGTCACCTCAACTGCCCATCGTGGTATACTCTGATCTTTTGTCCAACAATGGGGTTCGGCATTTTGTTCTACTCTATCACCAACAGGAAATGCTCAGGTTTGCTGCCTAAGATGGCAGTCTGAATTGAATGGTTTATCTACCAACCAATGCTATGCGTGCTAAACGAGATCCAGTTAGGAAAGGCTTCTCACTTCAGTGGTCATTTTGCAAATAAAATACATTTGTGCTCAGAATGAAGATAAATTATCATCTTATGACAGAATCCTTCATCGGAAGTTGATGGCATTCCTCGTTGTTGAATGTCTGGCACAGGGTCACGAGTTCACGTTATCCGATGGCCCATACTGTCCACTACATAAGTGAAAAACTATCAAATTATTTGAAAAAACCACACGAGTTAATCTACGGCTCTCCTGCGTTTGCATATCAAACATACTGTATGGTTTCTTATCCTCTCAAAGCACAATGGGATTCGTTTGTCCAATCTGCTCCGTTCCGCTGTTCACTGTTCTGTGACCGGTGACAAGTTTCCAAGTGAATTCTTAGTTTGTTGATTGTAAATGGTAGAGGATTTGGATTCTACGGCTTGAACACCACTCATGTTTGATCATAATTTCTACACTCACAAAGGCTTCTCAATCATCCGCCTCTGAAAACATGTATTAGGCTTGAGTAATGACTTTTTGGGGTGCGTTTCGGGAGTGTTGATCCTCCAGAAATGTCAACGCCGGTTTAATTTCATTCATGGCAACGCTTTTGATTATTCCGTCACTGGCTTCATCTCAAACATTGCTGAATTATCATACCCAACTACCTAGTAAGTGTGTATAAATTCATCGGCGTTGAATTTTTGTAGTGATGTTTTTCCAGAAGACGGAAAATGACTTAACATTTGCAGCATATATCCATTGTTAAAAAGAGCAACTGGTGCAGCGTCTAACAGCCATCTACTTATTCTCCTGGATAGTTTTATCAGATGACCTCTTTCAGGTAAATGACAGTAGCCAATAACACTTTGTTTGAGTCTGATTCAATTAAATAAACTTCCTCAATCACCTACGAACAGTCTGAGAACCCACTCATCAACATTGTGATATTCTGCTAAACAATTTATCCTTCGAGTTTATCTTCGTTCAACGACAGATGTCAACTTGTGATGCTGTAAAGAATCCGCTTGTGAATGACTCATTTCCAATTTGCAGTTTTGTTCGATTTGGTAGCTATCGCATTCAGGGTGAAAACATGGTGAATTGAATGTGAATTTGTGAGGAAATTAATCTTAGGAAGAGGAAGAGATTGATGAAACAAGTTCGAACTAATTTTGAGATGTAAGATTCCATTGTCAGTAAACCTACAAGGTGTACATCTTCAGTAAACTGAGAGCGTGCACCTCAATCCGTCTGATACAAATCCGCTTTCATGTTCTTATAAACCGAACTGCGAATAATGATAAGAAATCTCTTAATTCGGTATCTCAAGACTGGATATCCTGTGCACGGTTGGATGGCAAATGAACTGGATAAATGGCAGCTGCCAAGCTGCCTAACGGGAAATCCGTCAGTTTACCGGTCTTGTCAAGCACTGGTCTTCAAATCGTCTTGCAATGTTACAAGTTCAACGTAACCTATATCTCAATTACACTGACCTAGTTTAGATCTCCGTGGTGAAAACATTTCTAATACCATGGAACTGCAAGTATCTTCGCCTCTGAAATTGAGACTTTCAAAGGAGGAGCAGCAAGTGAGCCCAGAACACGTCAGGGTGCTTGTCAACAGGTGAAGAACGGTCAGCATATGAACTGTCAGTAAAGGTGAATCAAAAAATTTGTATGAACACGAAAACAGATTAAGAATAAAACAACGTTACGGGCAAGTTGTAATGCTCTACTTTTCAACCACCTCGGGTAGCTTTCCCCAGGAGTATAAATGTGATTTCGATTACAACTATCTTGAGGAAGGCCACCGGAGGTGGTTGGAAAGCAGAGTATTACAACTTGCTCGTAACAGTGTGTTATTCTCAATCTGTTTACCAATAACATGTTAAGCACGACGCCCGAGCTGTTCAATTTCATTCATACTAATTTTGGTGCGGTTATTTTAGAACACAAAAACAGTTCTTTCCATCGCAGAGCTGTACTGAATGTCTTGCCGGCTGTTCACGTCAATCCGTATTGTGTTACTGAGCATACGGTGTCCAATCGTTCCATACCATTAGGAAAATGTAGGCTCATATGAAGATCGATAAATCGATGAAACAACAAGTTTTAGCAACGGTCACAGAAGTGAGTGTGCTATCACAAATCTGTGGAGATTTTGTAATGCAAAACGCGCAGATTTTCGTAGCCGCGGTAGCTAACCAATATCAACTGCGGTTGCTTAAATTTGGTCTAACAACGTAGGTTCAGCTCTAGGTCAACTGCAACCAATCTCAAAAATCAGAGCTCGACAAATCAGGTTCGGTCACCCAACAGTCATCAAGGTTGGCGTTTAAAAATTTTCCAACTCAAAACAACATGAATGCACATTCACTATGCCCAAGTGTGCATCTTTGTTACATAATCATTTCGTGCTGATTCGACAACAGTTCTCAAGTATATCAGAGTTGATCAACCGACTGACCATCAGCTGTTTAAGTTACTTCCTAAGCAGTGCATATATGAAGCATTCCTTTCGTCTAGGCTAGCTGAGGTGGTACACTAAGCCGTTGGCCAACTGATCGATCAGCTGTGCTTTGTGAGAAAGCACGCATCTGGTCCGTCCGGAGCTGCCGGTCACTGTGTTGTAAACCGTGCACACATTGAATGTCTGAACGTGTGTCCACGTTACATCCGATTTTAAATTTTTCCTGAAAAGTCGGACAGCACTGCAGGCACTCTGAGTGTGACGGGCCGTTTAAAGATAACTAATGGTCAAGATTTTCGTAACCTAGATGAATAAACTCACATGTTCACCTAGGTGGGTACGTATAACTGGCGAACTGTGTTTAGTTAACTCCACGTGCTATACCTTGTCGCCAGTTGGACTATCGATTACTTTACTTACGATATTGACCACCAGCAATCAATAACTCTACGTTGTATCAAGGCGGTGCTGCTCCAAGAATTTTGACCATTATAGCAATGATCCTGCCAAACCAGTTAGATGCCAACCTGTTCGATTGATCACTACAAATCTAGATGTTGGCGCCGAAGAACTAACAGTTACCTACCTGTATCTGTACGAAGCTCGCAATGGCTTATCTCGTTGTGTTTTATCAGTCCAACGGCGTGATTATTCGAAAGTAACTCGTTGTCATTCGAAACCGGGAAGAACAGAACAGCTACACGTAGCGATAGGCGAAACTATCAAGCAACTCAAGCGGACATCACCTAACCCCTATCGGAGAAATGCGTCCTCTCACAGATCAGGTATAATCTACCATGCAACCCAACATGTCGCAGGATAGAAACAAGTTAAACGTCATGATTACAATGAAATTCATAGTCGTGTTTGGAAGCCTAACAAATGAAACAAACAGGCGAATATGCATTGAGAACAGTGGTGGTGTTGTTTGTAGCTCGGGTTGATGGTTTTGGTATTGATATGTTCGCCGAGCTTGGCATTTAGGTTTCAAACGTTTCATCACCAGGCGAGGTGACATCATCAGTGCATGAGTGTTTCAGCGTATATTTTGAATGTGAAGATTGATCGATGCCTGCTCTTATATAGGAGAGTGAGTTGACCAGAGGCCAAACACGATGGAAAGCGACCGACCAGAACCCAGGCTAGTAGGTCAACTCACTCTCCTATATAAGAGCAGGCATCGATCAATCTTCACATCCAAAATATACGCTGAAACACTTACGCACTGATGATGTCACCTCGCCTGGTGATGAAACGTTTGAAACCTAAATGCCAAGCTCGGCGAACATGCATGCAGCGAGGCTTCCAGGCGCGAGAAAATACCATTTCGGTGTGAATGCCTGCGTTAAAACATTCTCCCACTGAATATTAACTGCAGACCACCGCTCAGTCATCCATAAACTTAAGCAGTAGCTAGGCAGAGCGGAAGACAGGTGGTACATACGTAAATAACCGATGTCCGCAGTCGGGTCACAAACTGTGAGAACATTATGAAAAGCAGGAGAGAATACTGCACATAAGTAATAGATTAACAGTGGTTATAGAAACTGGAGACGACGATTTGACAACGGGCCCCAAGAGCTTAGAATAAGAAGGGAATTACACTAGAAGAAAAGCTATCAAAATTGGGGGAAAAGAATGTCAATACCAGCCAAAACACATGAATAGGAAACTTTTCCTACCGCTCCCTATCCCATGAGGAACAAGCTGCTGTTGTCAGTGGACTCAGTTTCAACACGGAAGATGCAACAATCAAAGAATAGTTGGCCAACTGACAGCAAACATTGAATTCTAGCGGACTGTTTGAAGAGGCACAGCACCAAATTCGACAGACTATCGTCCCAGTCAACTCGTAACAGGTATTCTACTGATCATATCCTGAACATATGACAAGTCTTGAACAACCTTAAGAAGGTGATAACATCGTCAAGGACAAGGCGGACTACGTGGGAAAATCAAAACAGCTACTCACCTACTCAACCACCCATCGTCTACTCAACGCTGATCTTAACACAAAACTTGCCAACAAACTCAGCACTATACTTAACAAACCGGAAGCTACACGTGAGGTAAACAAATAGTAACGCCGGAATACGCATCCGGATGATGCAATCATTAATCATTTTAATGGACAACCAAAAATACAACAGAATGTCATCACACTGTGACTAACTGTAGCCCAACCTGGCAAACCGATATAAAATTTGGCCAAAGGCTTATTCAAGCGACTACAATACCTCAGCTGCGGATCAAAACATTCCATCAACAATGCTATGAAATTTTTCAGCAAACTGAGAAACGTCAGGATAGAGGAAGACGGAGCAGTGGTTTCTTCTTTCGATGACAGCGATTTTCACCTTCGGCGACCTTACCCTGGCCGAAGAAACTGTGCAAAATCTATTGAAGGAAAACCATGACCAAATTATCCTTTGAAACCTGAAAGCATACACAATCTCATGGAGCTATGCCTGTCAACAAACTTCATCCTCAATCGACGAACCTATGAATAACTTCAACAGGTTCTCCCACAACCGAATTCATCACCAATGCGGCCATATAGAGGTTGGAGAATATCGCGCTGCTAAAGATCAACCAAAACTGTCAATATGATATTTTGAAAATATATTCACAATCTAATGATAGAAGACACACACAGACTGCGCAAAAGCGTTTTCGGTGATAAGCAGTTTACCACGGATACTAAAACCGACAACCGGCTGACTTTCTTAGATGTACTAATCAGCCGCAAACCTGATGGAACACTAGAGAACTCAGTTCACCTAAAAGAAACGCACGTGGACCAAATCCTCGGTTTTCACAGCAACCAGCCTGTCTGCCACAAAAGCAGCTGCGTTTGAACTCTCTTTATGTGATCATAAACGCACTTCAGTGCCTCAGATCTCTGAACGAAGGGAGAGGAGTACTTGTACCGGGTATTTCCGCACAACAGATACCCACGAAATTTCATCAGGCGACGTTTGTCGCAAAAGCTGTACCAGAACTGATCGCAAGACCTCTGAAAAAACCCGGTATCACACTAGCGCACAAGCTAACGGCAACATTAAGAAGAAACTAACAAGGCCAAAATAGCAACTGAAACCCGCCGATGGAAATAACGTTTTATCCAAAACCAAGCGCAGCAACTGCAAACAAACCGGACGAAAATTAGCAACACAAACTGTCCATCAAGGAACATGACCAATTTTCTTTGATCTCCGCCCACAGGGACCAAACTTGACACATCTTCAATCTGAATACCGCAGAAATCCTCACTCAAGCAAACACCAGACACACGGGATAATTTATGGAGGTTTGGTATTCATCAGCCAGATAGATAAACAAACACACCTAGCCGGATAATATCTGAGCCAATAAAAATCAAGAACTAGAAGAGATGTAAATGCCGACAAGCACAAATACCAGCCAACCCGAAGGAAAGGCCATGAATCGAGTCGACTAGCGATCGAAGCGTCAAAGTGGATGATCACTCGGATCGAATTCCAAAAACGAAGAACAACGACCAACCAATCGAATTCGGGGTGAAGGTGCAGCAACAACAGGGAGCAGCCAACCAGACTTCAGATCATAATTCCACAAGATACAGGAAATGACCACTTGGACATCAGTTCAAAGTTCAAATGCAAAAAAGCAGTCCGTGGTGATTCAGGTCGAACGCCAAAACAATAGAAAATGACCAGTTAGAATTCAGATCAGTTGGTCAACTTCCCCCAATATGTGAGCGCAGGCACACATCACACTTCACCAAATCCCACGCTCAGATCTACATACGGAAGCACCTAAACACTGATGACGTCAACTAGTTTGGTGATGAAACGTTTACAACCTAAATGCCAAGTCTGATAAACATTCCAATACCGAGCTACGAACAATATTATCATTGTTTCCATCCACCAGAAACAAGTAAAATGGCCTGATAAGAAAAACTTTCAACCGTCATTATGAGCCCGACTGCGTAAACAAACACAAGCTAGTACGTTTTGAAACTAAGATCGGGCCTTTTAATTGCAGTTTGATAATTGGTCAGTATTTCCTTCGCTCAGCCTCATACTAATTTCAAAACAACGTTTATCCACACAGACCTTTGCATTTGCTAAAAGACGAGAATGCTTTGTACATGCCAAATTGTTCTTATCTCCCTCGTTTGATCGAAATTGTAGCGGTAAACAAACGTCTTTACTTAGGATAATAAAACCAAGGAAGACCATGACTGTTCCTTGAAATGTTTACCAACGTTTTCACGTTTGCGACTTCGTTCTTGTTGGAACTTACACTGGTGTTCCGCGTTCACATTGGACGATATGCCAGTCACCATCAAATGTTTACATGATCAGCTTCAAATGAGAGCTTTGTCGGACAGTCAGAGAGTTCATGTTCTTTTACTAAACCAGTTATTTGGGCGGAACGATCCTAAACAACGCTCCGAATTTGGCGGATCTGTTCATACTTGTATTTATGGAACATATGACTCTGTTTGATTATGTGCCTTGGATAAGTGGAAATGTTCGGAGAATTTATTTTTCAAGCCTCCCTGTAGTGAATTCTGCGTAAAATTCAGGGACCACTTTGAGTAGTAGTCGTTGGGGGCAGTGGACTGCAATGAGAGTGGATTCTGAAATATAGTGCACAAACAGAAAAGCCAAGCGGAAGCAATAAGCCAAAACTGCAAGCTGCGTATCTGGCCCATGAGATGACCAGCATGCTGATCAGATCAGCCAGAGAAACCGTTAAACGGAAGTAAAATTAAGTCGGCATAGAGAAACTCCTTGAATTTACTAAATCTGACGACGACAGCCGCCATTCTGCAGCTTGATTGTAATGTTAGAGTTCAAACACTTATGCACTGGATTGCCGGTTCTTTTCCAAAATTAGAACAGATGCAGTCCTCGATTTAATTAGCTGAAACCAAGTGCAACCCAAGAGTTGCATCTGGAGAGTTTATGCCACATTTGCACATACTGGTCATTTGCTTCCTATCCGTCTTAGGCTGTTCGGCTTGCTCTGACCTTACTAGTTGGCTGCCTTCAGTATGACATGATGTAATGTTTAGCTTTTAAGCTAGAGATTCGTTTGACTAGGCTCATGACATTAACATTTGTGTTGGGGCTACCAGTCCCATGAATAAATGCTTCACTAAGTCACTTAGTCGTCTGACATCCTTTTGTGCTACACTGAAAAATAGTGTGATATCACAATGGCCTACACTTAGTACTAAACCCCGAGAAGATGAACGGTATGCAACCTCAAGTCCAGATTTTTACTTCGACCAAGTTTGAGTCTAGTCCTAGTGTGTGCTAAAACCACGAGGCAATATTCGTATTCCCTGACCTATAACGAACGGTTGAATCACGTGTATATTACACACATTTTGCACTCTGCATAATCGCAGTTAAATCGCTCAAACAAGCTGTTCGGTTGTTGGTTTTGAGAAAGACCGTGTGAAAGTTTTTTGACCAGGTCGAGAACCATGGAAGATAACGGAAGATTTTTAGAAGTGGGCACCGGTAAAACGAAACTTTTAAAGAGGGCTGATTACTCCTAAGGGTTTCTATAGTAAATGTGTCTGACCCCTTGAAGGTCTAATGTGAATAATGTGGTTGCTCTTGTTGCCATTGTTGGTAGAAATAATAACCGCGCTGAAAAACTGTGGATGTCATTGTTTTGTTCACGACAAACTGCAATTGCATTGACTAGCCAGAAGAGAATGAATGATATATCTGCCGATCGTTCGATATTTCAGTACCCAGATACTAAATCCGGGTTGCAAACGAAACGTTTGCTAAATACAGGTCTCTTGAAACAATCTTGTCTGACATAACACTTTAGTCATAGTCAAGTTAGTGTCCAGTCGGTGTACGTACATCTCAAATCGCACGGTACAATGATCCCAGTGTTTCGGCCATCACGGCTTTCCAAAAACCTCACAGTAAACATCTCAGAGCTTGAAAGGCGGTAAAACTCTGGAAACCATCGGCTGTCACTTAATACAAATGGACAAATTAGAAATACTAGATTTCCTTGACAGATAATGGTACAACAAGTGCTATGTTCCGGATTTTGTCATCGAGTCTGCAATCGGGTGACAGTCGATGGTTCATTCCGTCCTGTTTGTCAAGTTCCGCCATTCATGTCTGGGTAGATAGCTGGACGGTTTGCAGTCCTCAGAACACACCTTAATGTAAACAGCCAGATGAGACAAACTGCAGATTGCACGCTACAACTGTGAAGTGTGTCTGACATTTCTCCTTCATGTTTACCATCAGTTATGCAGACGAAACACAACTGCTTCAAGGTTTCTCGCACCTTCAGAAAATCACTATGGGCATTGTTAACCTTCCGCTTAATAACTGGAAATGACAAATACTTTGACGGCTGTGTGCCTACAAGTTGACGGAACATTCCGGCATTGCATTCATATGGCATTGGGCACAAAGGTCAAATGTGATATTTGGAGAATGAAGGCACAGTGAGCAAGGCGGGAAACAATAGGGGTTTCCTCTAAGCCTGATGCATAAATGTTCGTGACTGTTGAAATATTTTTGGTGATTAATGCTGGTGACACAACCTCTCACATCCGGAATACAGTTCGTCACTATGTTTCGGTTGTGTCCCTCCAGAAGAAATGAGACGAAATGCCAAGCTTCTTTCGTAGTCCATTTTGCCTAAAAGGAAACATGATAACACTGAAAATTATCATGTGTCCAGTTTAGTTACTGGCGTTGTCAATTGGCTATCTTAGGATGTTTAATATAACACTACATTCCGTTAAGTCGAAGCTTTGTAGTTTAATCTAGCGTTACTGATTCATTGATGTCGTGTCAAGTAAATTTACATTAGTGGGCGGTATTCACCAACGATTCATTGATTTGCGCTATTTCACAACACCCTTGTTGATTTGTTCGAGCTTATCTTCCAATGGACTGAACATGTTTCAGTTTTCACAACAGAACTTTTTTCGGAAATTATAGTGGCTGAATAAATTTCATCCGCATACTTCATTGTTTGTAAACCTATACATATGACGACAATGCAACTAAGCCTGGTATTATTCATCGTAGCTGAAAACTGTGCTCAGAGATTTCACAGCAGACGGCACGGAAATTAATTTAAACTAAATAATGTTGAACTTCACCCTAACAAACATCAAGTAAACTTACTAACTGGTGCCTGAGTGACTGTGATGTTTATCGGCTCGTTGGTCCATCCAATGGATCGACCGTATGTTGTGAATTTCGGTGGTTTTTACTCGGACAATGTGACTGGAGCTACCATCTCTTTGTGTTCACATTTTCATCATACAGAATGTGCCGCCTAAGGTTTTAATAATGCACTATACAGTCAGGCAAGTACCCGTCTTAATTCCGAACTTTATTAAACTTAAACAGTTTGTTTTCTAACCCAGCCGCTTTCTTTCCGTTTGATGCTTGCTAAAAGGCATTCTAAACAGCTAGTGTTCACTACATAGTCATAACATACACATTTGCACAACTGAGAAGAACCAGAAGCTCCTGATTAAAAATAAATCGTCAAATGAAATGGAACACCTGCCATACAGTCTCGACCACACGCAAGATGTGTCTTATCATCAGCATCCTGCCTGGGTTTGTCCTAACAAAGCCAATGGCTGACGATTTCAACTGCAGATTCAGCACACTTATTCAGGACACAAAGACATACTGTTTAACCATCTGCATTATTCTGATAGAGTGATATCGAACTAGACTGTTTATCAGTGACGTTAGCCGACGGTTTATGTTAGCGTCTGTCAGCCTGTCGTTGTATCACTTTTTTGAAACGTTTGTACTCTTCGCAGTTCCGTTATGTTTCACTAAGACCATTGCACAATCCGTCGACTGTTTATGTTTTCGTACGTCGACCAACGAACTTCCTACACTAAAAACCGATGTGGTTTTCTCTGATCTATAATCTTCTCAATAGTCTTGTAAATATCACAGTTTTCAAAAATCGTATTTGAAGCTACTGATAAGAATTATTACGGTTGTTTACAGATTCGATTTCAACTTCATTAGTCAGGCTCTCAAAATCGACTAACATAGATCACTTTGAATAAAAACATTTTGTTCTGTGTAACAGACATCACGTTCACACCAATTTGCATATGCAAATTTCTCAATCAGATTAACTGTATAGTGAATTTTATTAGAGCCAGTCCTTGTGTATTCACGCATAACTCATTATTAAATTTTCCAGGTGTTTCCGTTTGAAAAATTCGCCTTGTCAAATGATGTTATATTGATTTTCTACTATCGACTATTTGTATGGCTTAATTAATTACTCAGAGGAGACCCAATCGCAAAATCGTTGGACTTCGATTGAATTCGAATCCACATACTGCGAAGCCAAATCGGGAACTCAGAAATTTTACAATCGGACTCGTTTGCTCAATCCACTTTCATATGAATTCCATGAAATGATCTTACGTAAAAAATGGTCGTAAAACCAGATTACCTTGCACAAGATAGCCTGACAGGATGCTTGAATGTACCTGTTCGTTCACAGTTATGGAAAGTGTAACAGGGCTTCAATGCGTGAAACTGGGATTTTTCAGACATGAACACAGAAACTTTTAGTAATCTTTCTATCCACATTTTTTGCGTAGCATGCATAGGAACAGTGTCCGAATTACTCTCTAAAGACAAGAATAGGTTTACTAGATTTCTCAAGTCAGGTAGTAAGAAAGTCATAGTTCATGTCACAGTTCATAAAGAGAAGCCGTTTTACACAAAATGTCTTATAAATATCGTCACTTCGCTTCCTGTCCTGGCATTGCACCGATACAAGTGAATTATAATCGCAACTACGAAAAACTGTTTATTGCACACAGAACGCAAACACATTTCACTAGGTGTGCATGAACAACAAGAAACGTGGAAGTTTCTTTCAAAACAAGAGTAAATCACAGACCGGGGAATCCGTTCACCTTTCGTTTGGTTTTCAGAATAGTCAAAATTTGCAACTTACTTCATGAGAATATTCTGAATACCGAGGACCTTCTTTAGCACCTTCCAGTCAGTAGCCTGTGGCACATGCGTGCACTCACTACGGTCACGTCAAGCCTGTTACACTCGAGTGGTCAGTAGCTGACGTGTTTAGACACACCTACAGGTGTGCGTACACACCATGCTGTCCGCAATGTTCACATCATTCCCGTTTCGATTACAAAAGCGAAACACTGCTGCTTTATGTTACTTATGGTTTCGGTGCATTACAGAAGAGACTGCAGAAGCGTCACCGCTTTTGATATGGCAGTTTAAGAAAGAGAGTTAGTGTTTCCATTCTGAAAGGACGCGTTCTCAAGTATACTCGACCAATAAGTTCTTCTCCGTCTGGCTAGCTCGAAATGGTTTAGGAGTGCCGTCAGTCAAGTGGTTCGCCCCATGATAATGTTGACCTAGTTGAACATGATTTCAGGTGTTATATTATAACCATTGTGAAACAATCTTTATATGGCTCTTAGCAACAGTCCATCAGTAAGTCTTTGTCCATTTCAAGTTGCTATTGTGAGTCTACGTGCGATGACATTTTGGAAATTGAAACTGTGTTAACAGTCATCAAAAACCAGCTAACAGATTTATCGAGTTCGCTTAGTATATGAGTGACCAGTCAGTCACAGGTTTCAATCAACATTGCTGGTTTTCAGTAGGAAATAAGACTCAGTGAATGGGACAAAAAAGGAATGAACGCCATGCAAATAAGGATGAAGCAATATCATTAAGCATTACAGTTTGGTGGGCTCATTTCTTAGATCCAATGTCGTGTTAACCTTAGTACGAGTTGGTCATTTCACTCGCTATTCAGGTTCCGTAAGTTGATTCATGGTATTGTTGAGACAATAAACACAATTTACCCCACACATGCAATTACGGTCATATCATTTAGATTAGTAACCCAGGTGTGGGTCAGCAACCGACCATCAACTACAAATAGACTAAATCACATTCAGAAAATCAGTACCACGTAGATGACGGAACACTCCAGATAATGTGCATGCCGGATGCTGGTAGGCGGTAAAATATGCTGATAGTGGGAAGTTGAACAGTTTTACACAGCAGTGAGCAAACTGTCTCACCAATCCCTAGGTAAGCGCTGAAGAAGAATGAATCCTCAAAAGGACTACCGATCAATAGCCGGTTCCTCACGAGTATAAAATCACTATTGAAACTCACCTAGTGACGTGTTTTTTGTGTTGCTGAGTTGTTCATAATTAATCAAGAACGTTGTTGATGAAAACTGTAGAGAATTCACACATGATTGCAGCTTTCGAGTCCAAATGGATTTTCGACAAGCATCTTCTGACAGAACTACAATTTGATCCTCATTAGGGGTGATCGTTAGCTTACATTCTCGCAACTAAATTTCAAACCGAGGGCTTGACAAGGATATACAATATCGGTGAGGTCTAACGGTCACAATTGCTCAAAGCTGTGGAACCATGAACCTTCAGACCAGGCCAAACCAAGCCGCCAGTTGATAAGCAAGTAACCATTTATCGAGCGGAATCGATGCAAGTTTGAAAGGTTCTGTTCCTCATCAGGTGGCTCAACTCCTTCTTTCCGTAAGGTACAAGTCAGTTGCACCTATCTGTAGCCTGATAAGCACATGACAGGATAGCCCACCTTCTCTTAATTCGAACGTGGAACGGTGGGTGGTTCTCATTTTAAGATTACCATGACACCAGCATAAGCGGAGCTCGAGCCTACTACTTCCAGCCGACATATTTCTGATGGAAAGTCCTTCTGGATACGAAAGCTACAATGAAATGTAGCTCAGCAACATGGGTGCAGGTTTAACTAAAAAGCACACAACCTGATTTAATGTACTTGTTAAATATGCTTAGTGCTGGACGCAAGTTTCCACAACATACCTATAGATAAGGTAATTTGATAAGCATAGAAAATACGAACGACTGGGCTTCGGAAAACGATAAGCAACAGTGAGAACGGACGGTGTACAACTCACTACCGGTTTTAGCTTCTGAATCCACACAGATACGGTGTTTGACCAACAGAGACAGGTAGCGTGAAATACCTGGTTTAGACAGTTAAGATAGTGATCATGATTACGTAATCTGTTCGGTCAGGACGTGAACACCAGGACATGGAAGATTCAGTGATTTTACGAAACGTTTTTGAATACATATTGGGGGGAGAATAGACGGATGGCTATGGCTTCCGCGACTGCCATTAAGCGCTCTTTGACATGTTTTGATTGTGAACCCGGTGCGCGATAGATAGGACGAAATGAGTCATTGAGATCGATTGAGTGGTTGGACTCCATGAGGTGTGCAGCGATAGAAGACGAGCAAGATTTTGCCCAGCCCCGAATTGGCCACACCGGATGATGCTCCCGAATGCGTTCGGATAGTCGCCATGTCGTGCGCCCTACATGTGGGCTTGAAATTTCGTTCGAGTTGTTAAGGAGTTCAATGTAGCTCTGTGATTTCTTACCTGGATAGCCTTGAACAATGAACAAATTGTTGTGAAATAGTTGTCAGCAAAACATGCACAGTTATTCCGAAATAATTGTATGGAACAGTTTATGTTTGATGAAACTTCCTTATGACCCGCCCATATGTTACATAAGATTTATCCCGGTTCATCATCGTCTGTCATATTATGCACCGGCAATATACTTTTTATTATGAATAGTACTTTTGACACACTGCATCAATAATGTAGAGGTCTTGTTGAGGCATTACACTCCATAGCATACACGGTTGTGTGAATTGCCGAATCCAAAATTGCGGGTTTCCGTAAGCCAGTTTGGCTTCGTATCTCAGATGGAAGATCATACGTTGATCCAAAGTGGGCAGTTTGTGTCGCCGGTTCGAAATCATCCGAAGCTCAGATTTAACACAACTGGACCTACCAAAAATAACCGAATCTGCCATGTTACTTATGTTTAACACTTAGAGGGGTTATGACGAAGTGAACAATTTTGGACAATAAAAGGCTAGTGGCCGACAAATCTGGTGGATACAATTGAATATTTCAGTGTATGGAATCGACGCAGAATGCGTAAACCTTCAGGATTACCACAGTAATTGCATATGTAAAATATATAATGCATACTTGTATTGATATTAGTACTATCTGTTGAGTACGAAACCTTGTATAGGTGATCTGACGTAATGCAGTTAGGACTTAATTGTGAACGACCAATACAAGTTGCTAACTAATAGTTGATGATCTACTGACATTGCGACAGATATTACACGCAAAAACATTTTTATTTATAAGGGCAAAAAAGACGAGAAAATGATGTGTGCCATCATCCTATGTCTTGACGCACAAGTATTACGGATGACGATGTCGTCTCTATATAGACCAGTAATAGGAGCACCAGGTATCTGAGTGCAAACGTAACGCCCGAATGCCCAAAGAATACGAATATGGATCGATAAACAGATTGGGAATAACACAACGTTACGAGCAAGTTGTAATACTCCACGTTTCAACCACCTCGGGTGGCCTTTCTCAGGAGTGTTGTGAATATGGAATATGGATCGTCACTATTCGTGCCTAGCAACTGAAGCTTCCTATTAGAATCCTTTTGTTTGAGTGGCGCCAGCAAATAGCTTGTCTTAAACGAGGATTGTAACTAGCCATAACGGCATTCTCTTGTATGGCTGTATCAGTCAGGATGTTACCGACAACAACCTCCATAAATCTTTCAAAATCACCAAAAAGGTGATATTTTTCATTTAACTATCTTACCAGCAAACCAAGGAAAATTGACGGGACTATAGATTTCTGCGAGTGTTTTTCTCAACAGTTACCGTTCAGTCCACTGTTCGGATGTACTTGAATTCCCGTTGGACTCAGCAGTTCTGATCATTTTGGCTCAATGCAGATTCTGTGTTCAACTTAGTCGAAGTGCACTTAATGATTTTGATTAGCGATAAAAAGAATTTTAAGAGCTCATAAATCACTCAGTTTGATAACCGCCTATCCTTGGTTGGGATGCCATTGCAGTGCTTCTAATTTCGACCGTTGCAATCCATACTTCTCCACTAGTGGAACCGATTAATGCTTTGTTAAAAGACTGTCGTACATCCACTCAATCACATTTCCTGAAATGTCATGAAAATCATCTTCCCTCTGTAATTCAGGCTCGCCGGATGAAGTGATGAACGAGACCCTTTTTACATAACTATCAGTTCGGACAACGCACCCCACCAGGCCGTCATTTCTGAACGTGCATTCGTCCATTGTTCAAATGACCATTGCGCACAGCTGAATGATTTTTTCTAATGACCGAAACGATGGTCCTCGTTGTTGAAAATCTCCACCTTCCGGAACGAAAGCAAAACTCAGTCTTCGTGGCACAAAGCACATCTCAGTATATTGAGTTTCTATTGGTTATTTTATAGACTAGACGCATCAGTAAATTGAAGAATTACAATTGGTGCTGACGCTTTCGCTTTCTGATTGGTCGGCTCGACTCCGTTTGTAGCTAGTTTGTTTTAATGCCTGACGCACTTAAACAACTTGCTATACTCCGGTGCTCGTTACAACAAAATTTAATGCTGGAGCAGCGTGCCATACTGATTGGTCCCCGCGCTTACATACCAGCTTTTCCGCGTTTCCGACACTGATTTTCGGTAGCCTGCTGCGAATCGATGGTTAACTTCATATCGATGCGTTTGTCCTTTCTTTTTTCGAAGCATAATCCACTCCAGGTTCGTGATAATACTTTCTCCCCTTTGAGGAGGAGCACTTCACCCGCTGTTACTCGTTTTCTCAAATGCACCCTTCCGGAATCTATTTTGTATGAACAATAACCGCAGTACCTCACCACACTCCTTCTATCCATCGCTGTGGGTTTTCTGGAACGCTCTGTACCCATACCTTGTCGCCTACCTTCAGAACCGGTCGGTCGCAGGCTCCTTTGTCGTGGTAACGCTTTTGGGTTAGCATTCTTCTCCTCAGATCATTGTGCGCTTCATTTACGTTCGGCGGTTGTGGTTTTAGTGGTTCTCCAACTATCGGCAAATGCGTGCGTGTTCTTCTCCCCAACATACTTTGAGCCAAGCTGTGGAAAATAGTTTCGTTAAGAGTATTCCGTTTCTCCAACAACATTAACTATGGATCATTTCCAGATAATTGGGCCAGTTGCAGCAGTCGTTTTGCCATTGTGACCGTCGCTTCGGATTTACCATTTGACCGACTGACTGCTTGTATGGTGTTCAACTTTCCACTTCCCAGTAAACGTTGTAAAATGCGCGCCAATGAACTGTGGTCCGTTGTCGGAAAAGATCTCAGGTATACCATAGCGCGCAAAATTGGCTCGGAGTTTATTAACGGTCGCGCTGGAAGTAGTGGAACTGAACCACTCTAACTCGTAGAAATTGCTGAAATGGTCTATTATCACCAAGTATTGCCTATTGTTGAATTCAAAGATGTCTGCCGATAATATTTGCCCGGGCCTTTGTAGGATTCGACGCACCAACATCGTTTCCTTAGTGTGCATTGAGTCAATAGCCCAAAAAGCATCACAGCTCTGTATGTAGTCCCTTATGGAACTCGACATCTGAGGCTACTGGAAAAGCTTCTTTTCCCTCGGGATACAGCTGTTCACTCCCGTATGTTTCAAGTGAACGTGCTTCAATATCTTCCGCTGAAATATCCCTGGAATTGTGATTCTTCCTTCCTTGAATATTAAGCTGTCGTCCTGGATAAGTTGACCACGGTCTTATTGTGTGACCACCCGCCTCTAATTGTTTCAGTCAGACCTTGTGACGGGGCGTCCTGTGCCGTTGCTTCTTTAGGGTCGGTGATTAGTGCAGTTTCCGTCCTAGTGTAATCCGAACCCACAATAGTTTCAAAATGAAGCTCTTCATGGGGGGAACCTTTTTTATTACAAGCTCTGGACAAAGTGTCAGTTATGTGCATCTCAGTCCCCGGCTGACAAATAAATTTTACATCAGATTAGATTCCTTGAACTTGTCAGCTTCTGATTTTGAACCATGTATTGTTCCCTATAATTACAGCTAATTTTCAGGCCCGAAAAAAACAAAGATGAGATATCCAACTAAACCACATTTACTGCCCACCAGACTTCCAACCAAAATCCATGTATTTCATGCCTGTAGCGCAATTTGCTGACGTTCATCTTCATCCTCGTAACCCTCGTCGTTGATGCTTTCTAAACCAGAGTTGACGCAGTATTTTTAAGTTCACTCAGTTCACCGGGTTCATTTGCTTTCACTTCGATGTTAGTCGGAGAGTTTCCAATCAGCATTCGACGAGACATATCAGCTGTTCTGCAGCCATCACCTGAGCAAGGAGAAAGAACATGACGTATTCATTAACCACTGGTGGCATTCCCTTCATCAGTTTGTACATCGTACTTCGTGTCAAACTTCTACAGGGTTCTTAACAGTGCTGCTCATGACAGGCCAGAAAACCAAATCTGAGGTGATGTTGAAAGCCATTGAACTACATTTTTGTTTCCTGCCAGTCACCATGTCAGCTGAATCCGGCGATCAGCGTCTCCTAAGCTACGGTAATTCCAGGATTGCAGGGCCTGTTCGCGCAGTCTCTAGAATCCTATTCACCCTGTATTTGGGAACATCCATAGGTCAGCTGTGGGCAGTCGGCCGTGACTCTAACGCAACACACTGTGGTTAACCCCAANCGACATAGGCCAGAATGAAAAATTCGGGGTCATGTTAGAAGCCCTTGAACTGTTTTTGTGTTTCTTACCAGTCATCATGTCAGTTGAAACCAACGATCAGCGTCTCCTAAGCTATTGTTAATTCCAGGATTGCAGGGCCTGTTCGCGCAGTCTCTAGAATCCTATTCACCCTGCATTTGGAAACATCCATAGACTAGCCAGCACTGTGCAGTCGGTCATGACTCTGACACGACACAGTGTGGTTCATCCCAAATGTCCTACCTATTCCCATTGTCAAGACGCCTACGCCGCAGAACGTTCAACGCCACTCCTGGTCACAGCACCAACTGCTGACTTAGTTTACTAATAACTACTGTCAATCTACTCACGAGTAGCATAGTTTGATGGTTCAGTCTCACCATACTAGCTCTGGATAGAAATCAGGTTGAAAGCTTTTAGCTTTGAACTTGCAGTCCGTCATCATTAAAAGGTATAAAAACCCTGTGAATGGGTGTGTGAATTGACTGGCAGATAGCTCAGTTGTGCAGGGCTGCTTGTTGAGAAAACAAGTTTACAATAGTTAAAACTGGAAGTCACCATGATTGCACATGACTGAGCAGAATGATGAATAATGTGCATTCCTTGCTCAAAAATGAAATTAGCCAAAGTAGTCGGTGAATTTATCGGGTTAGTATGGGTAAGATAATACAGTGTTGTAAAACCGTGGAAAGGACAGTACGGCGGTATTTATTAGAAATAGAGCTGATCTAGCTTGATTGCAATGTCTAATCTGCCACAAAATTGAGCGCAGCGAATGTGTCTAGACGGTTGAACGATTTCGACACGAACATCCACGCGGTCGTTCATCTGAGACAGTTAAAAAAATTAATATGCTGGGGGCTATTATCCAAACAAGACCGTACAAGATTTGTTCGGAGTGTCGGAAAAGTGTTGGCAAGAGGTGTCTACATGGATGATCAACAAACATATGTACCCTTTTTTAATATTGTCAAAACCATCACTTGCATTCTGATGTGGAGACACACAGGGAAAATCCCACTTTAGAAGATATCTTGAGTTAAGGTTAGCCCATATCAGGATACAGGAATTAATAACCTCACTAAAAGTACAACCCGGTGAATTTTTAAGAAATATGAATGGAAATTTATTCAACTTTAACGAATACATTGGTTCGGAAACTGCAGAAGGCAGTAACACCGATAATAATCGATATACATTCCACGTAATTAGCACTGTACCAAATATGGGTGAATAAAAAACTGGGTAACAAAATGATCAAGTTTATCAATATCCTGCTAACGCAGTGGAAGTAATTTTTACAGTTATGAATCATCAAATAAAACCAGGAAGGCTTATTGGGCAGGATGATGGCTGGGTTGGTGTCAGAATAGTTGTTGACTTGTAATTTATTTGCTTGTTGAAGCCGTACAGGTCTCGGAGACAAAACCCCGTCGATGCTACTATATACCACTTATCTCCTGTATCGAAGTCCAGCACGATCTCGGTTTCAGCCCTCTGTTAACGTGGACATTTGTAAGAGTACCTGAGGGTATTTCAGTTTGAAGGTGCTTGTGACCAGTGACACTTCCAAACTATGATAGTGCCGGGGTGCGAGAGAGATTGGCACAGACAGCAGCTGTGTAAGACGAGCTGGCCCTGCTAGCCGTGTCGGGCGCACATTGAATGGACTCGGCTATTTATATAGTTCACTTTAGTGTAGCGTAACAAGGCATAAAATGTCGAACCCTGCTGAGGTGTCTAATACGGTGGGTTCACGTGGTCATCAGTATTGACGCGGGCGTGATAACATTAATAGGCTGACTCTGAAAAATGTGTCATTTATGCGTCCGGTCAAGAGGACAAAAATGGTCTCGCCTAGAAATTTACTATAAAAACTTGCGAAAGTGAGGTTTTCGTTTTACGGAACAAGTGTCGTAGCAGTCTGACCAGTGAACCTGTTTGCCCGAGGGCAGTTGTGTCACCTGCGGTTTTCATTGATGCATTGTTTGTGGTGAGCATTGTCGTGGGCAGATCGTTAGAAGGAGAAACCTTATAACGGAACAGTTATCCTGCTGTGAAGTGACGAGAAGGGTACCATCGTGTGGTAGTTGTGAAGACGACACATGCTTTCCTTAGTTCATCAGAAGGTTCAAAAACCCGACATCATTTACATACCATCCTGAATTCGGAACATCAAACAGTTCACGTCAATTACACAAATATACCTCACGAAAGAATCGGACCTCCATCCCCTCACTCACCAATAGCTTCCCTATTACCCAGCAGACGATGACCACTTTTCGAAACAGACGAACAAATATAACCAGAAAGCTGCCTGGACGAGCTTAATGAAAAGACAGATTATAAGCAGAGGCATGTGAGATATTCACATCAATATCGTGCACTCTTCTTAGTTTGTTGTGGTATTCACAGGCTGATGTGTGTTGGCTTCGAATCCTGTAGTAATGTATTAGAATTTGAGGCGAGTCATCACGTGGAGGAGGATACCGCTGTCTGACCGCATTTCCAGTGTTTCACATGTGAGCAACTATTTGGCCAATCCCTGCTTGACTAGAACGTAGTATTTTTTGTGTGCTACAGGGATGCAAACTAGCGTATGCGTAGAAAGTGAAGACAACACTGTCCCCATTTATTTAATCAAGCATTCAGCATGATACACGGTGGACAACTTGAGCAACTGTCCCGTTAGCAGCCGACGGTCCCTTCATAATCCGAAATGAAATGAAGGATAACAGGAAGTTGAGTTATTTCGACTTTTCTCTGTATAGGTATGAGCGCTTCCTGTAATCGATATAATGGGAAGCTTATAACCGGATGGGTGAAGACTTAACTTATGGATCTCACATCTCATCGCCTTGGGCTACACGGAAGAAACACGCATAATCTGAAAATAGTACGTGATTTGATTACGCAAACGTGGACGATTGAACCGGCAGCCGTATTTTGCATCCTTCTGCATTCCGTCTTGTTCAGTAACATAAAAAATAGTATCCATCCCTTGAGGTTTTAATCGCATAGTTAACGTATCCTCGGGTCACTGACAGTCACAAGAAGATTGAGCGATCCCTAGGAGTCTAAAATCAGTTCGGAGTGGCGGATGCAATCAAGATGGGGTGGTTCCATCCGGTATCTCTAGGTAAGTGTCTTGATTGTCATTTAAAAATGATCTATGTTTCAGAGGTTTTAAAATGAAGAGTATGTTCACTTCATAAAATTAGATTCAATATTGCTTGATCGGTCAAATTTATGAGATTTGTATTGATAACAACCGGGAAGCAGGAATAAAACGGTTTCCACAAACATCATGCGAGTAGATTTCTTGATGAAGTCGTAGTCCATATAACGAGTGTTTTGAACAAGATAATTGTGAACTTCCTTTAGGACAAAAGAAGGTTGATCTAGACGAACATCCAATAAAAAACATCAGCTACAATTCTGCGGTTAAGTAGAACGCATGACACAGGATTGAGGACTACTTTTTGTACTACAGAATCCGGAATAACGCTCACATCTAAGCCAATCATGTTAGTAAAAGACCTGGATCCAAGTAGTTCCATTCTGATTCACATTAAGTCACCTCCTCTTTCCGTACGGCAGGGTATATAGTCCACAACACAAAAAGATTGTGTGAACATCATTCGGTTTGGTTAACGATAGGGCAACAGTGAAAGTAGGCCAGCAATGTTTTGGTATACATGATCTGATATGATAACATATTCAAGATTGATGTCATATTCCGATCAACACACCACACTAGAAATGCTCAGACGAAAGCTTCTAAATGCTGTTGTCCCGTAGATGCAGTAGCCTTTGAAATATGCTTTCATGGTTCAAACCGGTACGCCCAACGGTGTATTGTTGGTACAATTAAATTGTCACCGTTATAAGAAATTGGCGCGGTGCCACAGTAGATCTATCATACATGTCAAAACAATTTCAGAAGTTTTACCGTACTAAGTAACATTGTATCTGCTTCGGATACAGTTTTTGTAGGTTTATTGTTGCAATTGGCCTAAGAATGGCACTAAAACACACGTCTGTTCACCTTGTTATTTCTTCTGATGAACGTTTCGGGTATGTTTAAACAGGTGAATCTACTTTCTCAGCTTCTGCTCATCTGATGAGTAGTCGGGGATCGCAGCGTTCGCATTCAGATAGAATTTCCAGCCAGCCTCTTTCGAAAACAAGCACTAGACTCGAGTTTCGCCCTCATTAGAGCTCGTCAGTAGTGGTGCATATCCTTTCCACGGCCGGGATTTGAACTCCGGCCATTCCAACCATGAGGCAAACGTGTTAACCACCGCGCTATTCACCTCACATTAGGCACGACCGGAACATCAAATATGAACGCTCAACCACTCTCGCTGCTAATCTATTTGACTAACGTGGCTGGCCTAGATTTCATCATCTCAGAAGTTAGTTTAACCTAGCTTTCAAACTATTTTACTGACTGTCCACTTCTTCGTTTTCACGAAATTCACTCACGATTAGAAGGTGGAAAACTCCAGTAAAAATGCGCATTGCGTAAGGAAAAAGCAGTGTACTGAGTATAATTGAGTATCAAACTGCATAACAAAAAGTTAAGACTTATCCGAGTCCAGATGGCTCAGAAGAAATGCCCGTGACAACTGCCAGTAGCCAACTGAGACAGTGGACGTTTGCGGGGTACGATCGGTGGCTAGGCCCATGTGGGAGTCGTTCTTGACTTCTAATTTTTTGCTGGATGAAGTTGTACACGTGAGACAGCGACCTAGGTAATGTGCTGATGAAGTCAACACTGAAGTCGCTGACAGAGTTGAAACTTTTGGTCGTGTAGGGTATTTCTTGTTAGGCGCTTCGTTTGGCGGATCTCGTTAGGTGTTGTATTGGACGTTACTAAAATAAACAGCTGAAGTTGTAGTTCACAATAGACGTTGAAGTGTGGGTCAAAGGAGTACCAACGCCGGCACAAATTACATATTGAGCACGACATATTAGAGAAGTAACTGACCTGGGTACACATATGGCAGAGAGGTCATATGCCTGCTTATGCGTACATATCACTCCTGGAAAACACGCAGTCATCAGCGGTGGGGATTAGAAATCGGGCAGTTATTTTGTAACTTTCAACTACTCCGTGACTATATTCCTTGGTGTGTGTGCGGAAACGTCGGGCTTCTTAATTTAGACAGTTGCATATGAAGTCGTAGCGGTTTGTTATTTTAGTGCATGCGTTTCGGATTATATAGGTCCATCAAATCAATAGTAGCCCATCATTCCGTGCAAATTTGAAAATGAGTTTACTTTATACTACTTTTTATTATTTCAGTAGCAACATGTTAATATAGTATTAGTGCCCATGCGTGGTTGGGCTAGATGACGAGTCCGCACACTTCGTAGCCAGATAGCACCAAACAGGTCCCATATGCTCTCGTTTTTGACAGGTGGACTCATTTGTTTGTTTGGTGAACTCATTTGTTACAATATGTTAGTGGTTGTTCTTTAGTGAGGACGCAGTCACTGGGCGACTTGATTGTACTCATTCGCGGGCATCGCTAACATGTTTCCTGTAAGCTCAAAGTGTGACGCGCAGTCGGTTAATTATATTTCAACAGGTAGAAGGCTGTTGACACTTGAATAACTCTTTAGCTTTTTAGACTGACATTTAGACTGATATGCTTGAAGAGAAGAGACCCAGTCGTTCGGTGTTCTTGGAGGGTATCTCAGAATCAACATACCCTCTCACTATCCCCATTACTGGTCAGGATGTAAAATATTGCCCAGGTCGGACGATTGAGTCAACTGGGAGGGGGCGACTACATATGGGGTAGTTTGTACACAGGATTAAACGTACAGCTAACGTTTCATTTTGATAGAACGGTTTGTTTTGAAAAGGAACACAGGGAGATTACTGGTAGTGGAGAGAACTGATAATAAACTGAACGAATGAAGGCAGGAGGATTGATAGGGAGTTAAGCAATATCACAGACTAAGCTAATCAATTGACTGACTAATTTGCTATCGCTGAATGTTTCGCATTGTCTGTAAACAAGCGTCTGCCTTAGAACCACCCATTTGGTTGTTCTACCTAAGAAAACTCAGGCACACACGGTTCAGTCGTACCAATAGTGTTCCCCCGTATCCTCGAATGCAAGTAGTTTAACTTCACAACGTTCAGTTATTACGTGTCGTATTGTGCTTATTCTACACATTGATAATTGTGGACTACTGTAGAATTGTCAATTCACGTGACAACTTTCAAATGACCGGGATATTTCATGTGGATGCAGTGCTGCAACACCTAATATGTGCTTGAGATCATTCAACTACACCAATCAGTGCAGGATTGAAATGTGTACCTCAATAGCGGCCGGTTATATGCACCCTAGCTTGATCAATTCCGAATTCGTAATGATAACATCAGGTATTTGTGGTTTCTTTAGGAAGTGACTATTTTACAGAGCTATTGATGAGCATTTTTTCAAACACCTGTCCGATTTACCTCTCTCATCTATCAAGCTTTGGTGGGCGACACGTCCACCTTTGCTCGTATGCAAATGTGGCTGAGCGTTTGCATACTGCACTTCAGTCTTGTGTAACGTGAGCTCATTGGTAGAGTTACCAACACGATTGCCTCATACCGACCGTAGCATGGACGTGTACTATTAACGAGCTCTGACGATGCAGAAACTGAGATATATTGTGATTTTTCGAACAGGGGATCAAACGCGTTAGCACCTGAGCTCAATTGCAAACTAAAAGGGGAGTATGGTAATTGAGGCGCTCCGAAATTGGTGTTCACATACTTTGAATCGCTGACTATCACTCAACAACTTCATTAGATCAGAAAAAAGATATATGCTGCAAAATATTTACATACCGTTTACTCCCATCAATCGTACACCTAAAACATGTCAGTTATATGCGCAATACAGATAAGGACAAACAGGGACTGTACACGCCCAAAAACATACCAAGTGTTGTGCAATCATTATCATGGCAACACGACAGGTTGCCTCAGCCAATACTATGCATACAACGACTGCTAGAGAGTTCGGATAAGCACCGTTTTGGAGAAATCCAACAGCTTCGAGTCTGATTCGCTCAGCGGTATCTTGCATCAGCTTACTTGGTCGACTTGGCAACCTGTTGTCATGAGGTATTTAGTAATCGATGACGTTGGATCTGGATAAGTCAGTTCACCGAGTTGAGTCTGGTGCGCCATCAGCTGTTTCAACTATTTCGGGGTGTGTTCGACGACTCGTGACAGTTGCCGATCTATTCTGCCTATGTGAACGCCACTGCAGCTGCAGGTGAACTGGTACAGAACACGGGAGTCAGAAGAGTTTGACGAACTACCTCCACGAGTATGGGAAACTTGTCTTCCAATGGTTTGAATTAAGCGCCAGAACACAGTCACATAAGTTCGAACAGGGGTAAACTTTAATTTGTGCACCCAATCGTTGGCCAGACAGTCACTTTTTGAATGGCGAGATCAGAAAATTACCTTTCTTCGTAACATGTCTTCTTTGTATTCTGATAAAATTCACGTACCGTTTGTGAAATGAGCTGACGATAAGCTGAAGTTATTATAGGAAACTCTTTTTCAGGATATCAGGTGACTTAGGAAATAGTTACAGATTAAGTTTCGTGACTGTATACGAAGAGGAAGGCGTTACCAAGTCAGTTAGCTCACAAATGTAACGCCCGGAATAGGATTTCAGTGGATGATCACTTCTGATAGGTGGGATTCTAAACGATTGTTCCCATCTTGATGTGCCTGCGTTCTGAACAGCGATTAGCTTGCAATAATGGCCATACTAATATAAAATTTCTTTAAACAGGAGTGATGGTAATCAGTCATAAACAACTGTGAATGATATCCATCGGTAGACTCCGTACACTGTACATAGTAGCACACAATATTCCTTTTTAAAATTTCGACGTACTGGGAGAAGACTGAAAATCCACATGTCAGACAGCACACGACTCTGGACGTAGGCTGTAGCGAACTTTGGGAATTCTGTTCAAACTAGCAAATTGTGGAACTCAAAGCAACACTGCTCTTCAGTTATCTTAACACACCAGTGGGATATTTTTAGTTCAGATTTGAACACCAATAACCAGATCACCTTCGCTGGAAAACTACCTTAAAAGTCTCTTTACGACTATACCATAAAGGGGCCAAATAGTCGAGTGTAACTCAGCCCAACAGAAACGACCAAATTTGTCCCTTTGGTTGTTTTCAATCCATTTGTGCATTTTTTTTACACCGACCTACCGAATTGAAAAAGAATAGCGGCAACACTTAAGATAAGTTGTAAGATTGCGAAGATAAACAGACCCAAATTGCTTAGGCAATGAAGTTGGTTGCAATGCCTTAGAAAGTCACTGATCTCCATTATGATTTGATGTCAAGTTCGAAAAAACGAACTTGAGTAAACAGCTGTTTGAAGAATAGGTAAGAGTGAAATTGGTGTCCTTTCTACCCCATCTCATACCACACAAATGTCGGCCATCTGCCCATATCATGTTCATTTTCTAGAAGTGATTGATTTTCGCATGTTTGTATTTGCCCGGAACTAACTCATTCTACTGTCACTGGGATTCGACCAATCAAATGTTCGTTACATTTGCTTGCCAACGTCAACACCTGACTAGGACACAAACTTAGGAAACGTACTTCAAATGTGAATTTAACTTGGCAAAAATCCTCACGAACTGAAATCCAGTTGTCATCAGCTTGTGAACTATTGTTGGGAAATGGGTAAATACAAGTCAAGTATAGAGAAACAGTGAGTAAAATAATCTTTTTGCGATCATATATCTTTGAACGCACTTCGATCACTGTTGTGTCATTTCTCTACCGGTTTGAGCCTAAACAAGACAGTTTGAAGCGCAACTGAACAACAAGTCCTCGAATGTGACACATCCAATTCTTTAAGATCAGACGAAAGCTGCCTAAGTTACCCGTTGCAAAAGGAATACTCGTTTTGAGAGCAGATCACTGACAACCAAAAAGGTGACAAGAAAGGAAGAAGGAAGACACTGGATTGCTGAAGTTTAAGAAATTTATTAGTTCACAAAGTTAATGAATTTATTTTGATCCTACTATTTTGTTCACCAGAGCATTGCTTCCCTTTGTTTGGAGTCTGTTTCAATATTTGCAGAAAAACCTCGGCCTTTGCTTACAATCACTTAACATAAAACTTTTCAATCACATCGATAGACGAAAGGAAGTTAACTATAGATGGATGAAAGGAAATCAATAACAACCAGTCCTAGTGAGCCCCAGAGGCTGGTAGCATCAGCAGTCAGAACCTTAAAGAATCAGGCCCACAATTTGTAAGTCAGTATTAGTTTGTTGCGGAGACGCTTATTCTTTGAACCGTGGAGCTGTGGTCACAACAGTTGAAAGAATGCATACGATTTGCTTGCTTCAAATGTCGCAATTACTGTTTACCTCGTGAGGATGTTATGGATTTTTGGATGTTCGTGAGCCAGTCATATACGGTTGAACTATTTCAACCTACAGGAGACTTGTAGCCCTCGTCTCGCCCTCTCACGCGTCCTGTCACTTGACAAGCTGACTAGTCTAAGCGACGCTCATTGCCCCAACCTGCATATGCCCGTTCACCGGCCCGACAGCTCTCTTCCATACTCGAGCGCACGCACGCGCGTAGTCACCATCTGCGCACTGAGCCAATTGGAGCGTTCCAATTGGATGCGATTCCGTGCGGNCATGGTGGTTGAGGCACGGTGGAAGACGATCGGTTGGCAGTGCTCTCCTCGATTATGTCGTCGAAAGTGCGAGCCAGATGAAAATCCATGGAACATTCCGAGTGGTCTGTCGCATTTCAGGTAACGCATCGGAAGCCGTCCGACTTAGAACACTGTATTACTGTGACTATTGGGACCGAGTGTTTGATCCGGTATTACGTCCCCAGAAGAAGTTTGCTTGGGTGTACCTTCTAGCCTAACCTCAAATCCAGCGGGTGGATGACCAACCTTTTCGGTCAACACAATGAACGTGCGTTCTGCCCGTTCTGGACCAAATCAATCCTCACCAAGCCGTTGGTCAGTGGCTTAGAGTAAGTTCAATAAATCCGATCAGTGTCTTGATCTAACCTTATCATATGCTTATATGATCGTACCGGCCTAAGGGTATACATGAACACACACTGAGCATAAACGAAATGGCAAGCCAGACAGTCATAAGATGAAATTCGCAGTGTTGGTGGATAATGGGACGAACTGTGTATGCAATAAAGTACCGAACTTGAGTGGACCACATCGGGACTTACGCAACGCATAACATTCGGCATTTAAGTTGATGCATCACACTTGATACAAGAATTATTCGAAAAATTCTGTATCATAATTGATAGTAATTTTGTCACCGTTTCGGTTCTACCACGCGTACAAACAAACGGCCCACTGGTGAGACGATTCGTTCGAAACAAATGCATCCTGTCGGAAACAAAACAGGGTTCGTTGATCATCGCAAAGGTGTTTTCTATTGAAGCAGGTTGGGTGGTCAAGTTCATAATAATATTAGATGAATGAAAGAAATTCTGTTTCTCTGCTCTCAATTTTCCATCTGGTAGAGGAAAAACCTCGTCTCTATACTGTTTTCATGGTTATTGTGCTGCTATAGATAATCAGTAACAAGGTTGAATTCAGGCATCCTGATGAAAATACTCCGGTTGAGATATATATTACACCTCTTTTTACATCTGTCAAGTATCAAAATTTATGTCGATCTAAGAAATGTGAGAGTTTATTTGTCTTGTTTGTGCACTAAACACTGAAAGCTATCAAACTCCTCACCACATATGCTATAGAGCATGAATGCAAACCAGATATTAATCGTTTATGGATGTTAATGTCTATCTTCAACTTGCTGGGTTCACAAAATCGCACAGTGTTGCAAATCCCTTAGCACCTGTTCACACTTCTGTTCTTAAATCGCTGATTAGAGAATTGCCTGTAAGTATCCTTCTGTCTGGTCTGGAAGTGGAAACTTCCTGAATCTGTCCGCACCCTTCGTACATAGAGTTCTTCCGACAAAGCGATACAGGGAAGCCAAACTGAATAAGGTGATGCTGTGCTGTTCCCAGCACAGTGTCACGTGAGGTTGAACTAGCGAACTGCTGTGTAAGACAAACGGTCATGCCCGTTCGATGCATTTCACACACACGTCATATAGAGAGCACCTTTTCACCTTAGAGGTAGCCATAAAACCCTTTATTAACAAACGGTTTCTTACTGTTAACTACTCCCTCAAGCTGTGATTCAGGGATTAGGTCATACCATACTTCAGATTAATCTGCGGTCCAATTTTGTGGACTTCACCAACTTGACATGTACTCATCTAAGTACTTACATATTTTTTTAGTGACGTCGAATCCACCTTTTAACCACAATATCTCCTAACTCTTCGTTTTTAAGGAGTGGTCAAAATATTTCTTTAAAATATCCCCGGCTGACCTTGTAAAATGTTATTTTGTGTTTTCAAAAGTTGTTTTTCTGTCTACACGTGTTCCACTTACACTATGTACCACTCAGGTTTCGTGATTCATTTACCGCTAACAGAAATTGATGACAGCAGGTGTAAACTATTCTGAACACAATCATCAGACAAGGATATGTATCACTGAATAGCTCTAACAAGATAGAGACTCGAGTATGTTGCTTCCTTTCGACAGGAGCTGACTGAAACTTTTATCGAAATTCAACAGGTACGAACAGTTTAGAGAGCTACTCACTTCACTGTCGTAAAACAATTATTTGACAAAGTTACTCACCGGTATCATACCCGGATGTCACCGCATTAACGTTCATTCAATAGCTGTTTGATACTAACCGATCGCTTCGTCAAGTCGGACTTGAGTTTCGTAAACAAACCACTCACAGTCACAGCATCTGAGCTGATCAATATTTGAATCATTGAGAGAACGGCAAACATGAAAAGGATTAGTTATACAAATCGATCGCTATATCTGTCACACGCACGCACACGCACATCTGCTCATTTAAGCACTGAACTGAAACACTTGCCGGAAACAACTTGTCATCTAGCGATCACTGCTCTACGAAAGAATGCACCAACACCGGTATAAAAACCACATCCTAGGGTCACTCCAAGGTGGCTGCACTAATTTTATGTCACGTGATATGATAAGCAATCTACAGGTGACGGACATGTTTGATATACTCCGGAACAACCTCAGAAGGGAACATGGTAACGTTTAGTGAAATATCTGGCAGTCGAAGTGAAATTTATACGTAATACATCATAACGTTCGAAAATTCGTACTTTTATACCACTGTTCATACAATGGTCAACAACTCCAACCGTTGCAAGTCATACTTTTGGTGACCTGCAGTCAAATCTCATTTAGTTAAACGAATTCCCCCCGCAAAATGTGTGAACACAGAAGCGATAGCTTTATATATATATATGTATATATATATATATATTCTGAGGTACCCGCTACAGTATACAGGAGTGGGCAGTTTGCATTGTGAAGCAAAGCTTCATCACATACATAGAACTGCACAGTAGTTATCTAGGCAATCCGGTACTGAAAACCAACTTGTTCTTTACTCGCAAAAGTAGTCGTCCTGGGCCGAAGTGGTCTGCAATTTTTGTCTGCATAGTCTAGTGGATAGATTCTTCTGAGAATGTTTGCGGTCAACAAAATGAAACGTATCAGACAATGTTAGCTGTTTGTAAACTGTCATCAGTTGTCGTCGAAGTTGGGAACTTGTGGTGTCTGTGAGCGTTTTAGAAACCGGAAATGGGACATTTGGCGCCTTAATTGTACAGTTGTCCCTCCATTCTGCTTACGCCAAATCAAGGGTCCTAAAAACGCGAGCACCTCCAGTTTGCGAACAGAATCACCTGCTACTAGTAGGGTCCATAACTTGAACTAATTATCTGACGAGATGCTCAGACAATACACTATGCGGCAGGTCAAGTGCTGTGTGCAGAAAATGAAACTCCAGTCCGTACATTTTTAACCCACAATCTCTTACTTTTTTCATTGCGTTTTTCCTACCTCCAACCGGTTTTATTTAAAGTCTATAAGTGTTCTGTGCTTTCTATCACTCTCAGAAATTCTGACTTCATGCTATTTACCAGTTTTTGAGCATAAATCTCTCGCTAAACAACCAAATGCAATTAGATCAGTGTTTCATCGACGTCTCCAGAGCCTTTCTACCATCATGCCTGCTTGTCTACAGTGGAGAGTGTACACTATCCCTACTTTGGTTATATTTCGTTTGACCACTCATGGAGTAAACTCAAAATCGATGCTACTAAGACCTAGATCTAAGTGGATAAAAGTTGCGGATAGTGGATAGAAGAGTTGTCTGTTCGATCGCCATTCAGACTGTTTCAACGTTGAGTCCAAACAAGAACGAAGCTGGTCACAGGTGAACGTAGAGCATGCTTCACGTGCACTCGCATGTCTTTGAGCGAACAAGCTAGTGGGTGTCAGCACTTTCTACACACCGAACTCAGGTACTGCACCATGTACAAATCATCATTTTCATGTTCAAGTGGTTTAATATCGGTTTAGGAATTGGTCAAGTAGCCGTCTACGCCTTAGAGTTTTGCGAACCAGTTAACCCAACTGCCTGAATCGGTATCAGTGATTGGTAGGGCACGTGAAATTAGTCGTATGAAGCCCTTTGTGATAAAAGATTAGTCTACTGCATTTAACCAAATNCAAGCTAGTGGGTGTCAGCACTTTCTACACACCGAACTCAGGTACTGCACCATGTACAAATCATCATTTTCATGTTCAAGTGGTTTAATATCGGTTTAGGAATTGGTCAAGTAGCCGTCTACGCCTTAGAGTTTTGCGAACCAGTTAACCCAACTGCCTGAATCGGTATCAGTGATTGGTAGGGCACGTGAAATTAGTCGTATGAAGCCCTTTGTGATAAAAGATTAGTCTACTGCATTTAACCAAATCGAGGTAGCAAGAATCCATACACCTTGTTTACTTTGTAATGTAAATAAATACCATAAATCATACATGCAGAAATGTACGTCGGATGTGCCTGCCAAATTATTGAGATCCAGGGGTGTGATTTTGCCACAACAACCACGTTAACTACTGAAATCTGTAGGTTATTTGTGATAGTGGTCTGTATCCACAGATACTGAGGAGCGACCACATAGGAGATATTCAGATCTTCTAGTTTAGCGTTATGATTGAAATGTGCCTATTAGATAGAAACAAATTTGTTTAAAACTTAAAAATCCAGAGAATGAAGTGTGCGGTGTTCTGTCTACACTACGCACAGCTGCGCAACGAGAAGTTCACGTGAGTGATCGTGTGTGTGTACGCATGCACATGCAGGAAAGTAACATGGATGGACCATACATGCGCAACAGTGCATGTGGTCGTTGTCTTCGGCTACCTATGTTGCCGTACCGTCTTGGATGACATTTCTTGTATCTTACTTTCTGAACTAATTACTGGTCAAGATACCTAAGGATCTGCAATGATGAATTCATTAGTAATATTTAAATGTTCACCTACTCAACGGTGATCGCGAAGAAACTGTGAAATATATTTCTCATGCAGTGAGTACGTACAGCTTGCTTAATTTGTGGGTGGTTGCTAATGCAACCGAGACCACTCTTTCATCAGGGTCACGTGGTTAGCAATGATTTATTGCCATTCAAACGGTGACCAGTAAACAAGTTGCACTTGGGCACTGTGCTTCAAAATTCCAGCTGACTGCCATCAAATGATTGGGTGCCATGTTACATTTGAATAGTGGAAGGTTGTAATGCCTACACAACCGACTGTATAGCAAATAAGTGTACTGAGATCTAAAGTTGGTATTCATTAGTTTATGAGAGATATGACACTGTAAAAGTGTTATTGGAGGTAGGCATCCTAGTATTTGTCTGAACGAGTTGAGTGTAAAATTCTCTGAACGGCGTCAAACAGCATCGACAAGATGTCAGTTTCGTAAGCTAAACGTTTTAAAAACTTCGAACAGTTCTTTTCAGACTTATCTGATAGTAAAGATGGCGGTGTTTCAAACGTCTAAACCATAAGTCTGTCCGTATAGGCCGAAAGTGTGCAGCACTTACAACAAACCTACCGGTGACAAAACTTTCATTAATTTGTGGTGTATATCAAAAGATTGGTGTGAATTTACTGGCAAAATTATGTAAATATTCACGTTAAGCAGCCAATCATAACATACTGAAGAATTGTTTGCAGCCTCACACTGAGTCACGTATACATGAGACTGCGATCTTTCAACAAAGTTCATGCAGCTTACTAAAACAAAATTGCTAATCGCCCTTCTACCCTCATTTGTGTAATAGAGAGCCTAAGGTTCGGATCTCAACTACGCATCGGAAGTTCAACAGAGTACTGAATCAAAAGTCAAACAGAAATCCCGGAGTTCACAAACCTACAGCTAATCGAAGAGTGCTATGAGGTAATAAGGAAGTTCTACAGAGTGTTTTCTGATGGCATTTCATCAGAAGCAAACGAACGTGACGCAAGGAGGTTTCACGTTCAAACGTAGAAATACATCCCACTAAATCACACTAAAGTAAAATCATTCTAACTCTCTTGCTGGTTTGTCGAGGATTGCCTACGCGCTGACTGGTTCATTACATTCAGATAGCCATTTGTGTTAAGGCTGTAGCTTGTTTCCATTGCTCGTAAATTGTGTTCACTCAACTTCGTCGGTTTTTGTCACCAATGAGTTAGGTCGATCGATCGAAAGTTTCCTACAAGGTGAAAGCAAAGATATCGTTTTTATACATTCCGGATTCCGCGTTGATTAGAGAGCAGACAATTGTGAGTTGACTCAAAACTATAAAGCTGACGTTTGCAGATATGAGGGAGAAAAATGTAGTTCTGAAACAGTAGGCAGAAATACAACATGCTAATCAGTGGTAATAAAGCACAGTCAAACAGTGTGCTGATGTACCTCATAAATAGACATATAGACAAACAGTCAGTAGAGCACAAGCATGTATATAGTCAGACACACATCTGGCTACATGTGAGTGTTTGAGGAAGGCGGCTAGGAGGCTTGTAAAGCCTGTTAACCCACGTGCTTGAACCAATCGCTTGGAGTTCTGCAGTGCCCAAATGAGTCAGCGGCGAACAAAAGAGTGTGTAGAATGGTCCCCAGTTGACAATGGTACCCACACATTAGTGTATCATCAGAGTTCGCTAGACCGTCACGAGAAATTCAACATTTCGGCTTGATGAGTCATAGTGAAGGACGTGAGAGGTCGTAATAGGTGAATGTGAGCATGACTGGCGAGGCAACACATACACTTTGAAGTTTCCACCACAGTAGCAAACAATGTAATTTAAACAAAAAAGTAGCGCAATATGTGATTTGACTGAATTTGCTTACTGAAATCACTGTCACAAAAAAGGGAAGTGAACAAGAGCTTTTCTGTGTTCGGCCATTAGGCTAGCAATGACACAATAATTATGATCACCAATGAATAGTCGGGTTAGTGCCTGATCGAGTCGAGAATCACTAATATTTGATGGTGGTTTTGCATTCAGATGTACTTCTCAGTCAATACTCACCAAGGCGGGCAAGAAAATTCGAGAACAATGAAGTTGCGGACAGCTCCTTTTCCATCAGTTGATTCTCTTTGATGTGCACGTTTTGTCCGGCAATGTTTCAGTTATCATGAAAATTATACGTGTCTTACTTTCTGATCCACTGGAGACTTCAGTAGGGTTATAAATTGTGTTCAGTTCAAAAAACATCATGCATATAACAATATCTAGTGATAAAGAAAATACGTTATCTACACAAGTTATACCCACCCTGACAAATCTAATCAGCTTGATGGCATGGAGGATGTTCTTCATGTCGTCCACCGAGTATCTAGAAACTGGCCCTGGATGTTGATATTCCGAATGTCGACCGTTACCAGGATGTCACTAGACGACCACGTAACCTTGACCTTTGGGCTCAGAAGAAGCTCGTAACTTCTATCAGTTCATATTGAGTCAGATTCACAAGATGTGGACATGTTCGCCTAACTGTGGCTAAATTTTAACAATCTCTCGGCTAACAACTTTCCTCACTCATATTGAAAAGTCTTGTCACATATAATGTGTTATGTTTAGCCCGATGATCCAACAGAGAAGCCAACGTTGTTCGGTACTTTTGTTCTCATTAACAGAATAGACCAAAAGTCTGTAACAGAGTCATCAACTTCGCTCATCACGGCTGGCGGCATCCGATACGGATTTGCCTATCACAGTGACCGAAGCCAAGGGACGCCTGCGCTTAACCATCACTGCAATTGGCTTGCGCTGCACCAATTGCGGTTCCACCAACACACCACATATCCAGTGTAAACCCGAAGGAATAAGACCGGAAGGTGTGCCAGTGGGGCCTTTTTGTCCAGCCGGCCAATGCTGGTTAGCCACTTGATTGGCTATTAAGGAAAGGAAACCGTTATCTCTCGGAAACTAAACAGAGTGAGGCTGCAAAGACGAGACCTAAACTAAGAAGAAATATTTCTGAAGTGTAATACAAGAAGCATTGCAATATAGACGTGCAGGATAGTGCATCCCAGAAGAGATAGCGATGAAAAACGAAATACACAATGAATTAGGAAAAGCTAGATAGAACATTCATCATACAGTACACCAACAAAGCTATAGAAATGGATCGGTAGGAGATTGCAGACAGGTTTCTGAAAAGAGGAGCGGATTAGTTGTCAGTGACCAGGCTGTTCGCCGATGCAGTCATTAACAGCAGCAGAATGAATATACTGATATTACTTACCTGACCGGAGCCTAACGTACTCGTTGTCTCTTCGCCGACGGTGTACTATGAGTAAGTTGGGGACCTACTAATCCCAATCGGCTGGCGCATTCGCGGCCGCACACTTCGCAATGCCATATAGTCACGTCACCGCGACCTATGGCACCGATGGTTCCCTTGCGTACCGCACTCTTCCGTTTGCGGCCGCTCAACAATTGTTCGTTGAACGCTCAGACGCCCGTCCGGACTGCATTCCTCCAGGCCGTCTGGTTCAACGCCAACCCTTCCCAACATATAGAATCAACGTTACAACGTGAAAGACTTACCTGCAGACTTCGCTCATACAGTAATGCACACATACCCCTGAATTATTCTGGTTGTAAAATTTCTTCTCGAAACTAGGTAACCCACTGAGATGAATTGTTACACCTTACAGGCATTCTCACAACACCCATACTGTAATTAGCATGAAATCGTACTAATTCGGGGGAACAGTCAACAACAAGTCAACTGAATATAGCTTGACCATACATTGTGTAACACTGTAGTTGTCATACTCTCTGATACTAGCCACACCTCTTTCGTGAATTACCGGATGCCGTTCACAGTATCTGACCACCAGAGTCAGATAAGACCAGAAGCGCTTCATGGGAGTAATGTTATTTGACTTGGGTGAGAAAGACAGTGAACGATCGCAAAACATTTATCTTGTAACAATTTTATTGTTCGTTACGGGCTTCATGTAGAAAATGGATGGATTAACACTTTCAGTCCACTGCTTAAAATTGTTTGTTGGCTAAGATTTGGACTGGCGAAACGCTAACAGTATTCTCATTTGACGACAAGTATTAGATTGAGATGAATTACCCAATTACCTGCTCCAAGTTGAAATGCATACCGAGAAAAATGCCTTTGTTAAACATTATTCGTGGTTGTTATTCCGACCGGAGATAAAATTCAGGACAAAGCAGTTCGAAACGGGCATATTATACCCTATTCACCCATAGTTGCATTTGGAATGATCTGACACACAACTGTAGTTGTCTGAGCGACATTCTTGTTTCCGGTGCCTCCCAAAGAAATTGCATTTGGAAACCAGACTTTGACGTACACACCAAGCAATCTGCGACAAGTATACACTTCATTTCCCACTTACAAATTTGCATTGTTCCGGATAAACTAGCCTCTGTTTTCCAGTTTTTTTCACCGGATTCCTCACTACTCATCCGCCTGTCCTGTTGAAAGGGTTATTAACCCAATCATTTGTGGATATTCATACCAAATATCCATCCATCGAAAATGAACCTGTACAGACTAGTTGTTCTGGTAAATCAGGCTTACTTGATGAGCTAGGTACCGTTTATCATACTGACCAGCCGGTAGACTATTTCTAACTATTCAGTTAGGGATTAGACTGACGTTTTGTCAAATTGGAATTAGTTGGCCAATCAACTTTCAATGCTACCAACGTTTGCCATCAAGGATAATTATGGTAATTACCCAAAACAAATGCCAACGAACTGTGACCGTGGGGAACAACAATGAGGAAGAAACGTATCTAATTAAAACTGAATGACTTTGGGTACTTTTTGTCCCTCTGGAAAAAGAACGTATGTGGGTTTTAAACCAATTCAGGGAAACTAGATTCTTTTATAGGTTGTAAGTGAATGAGAACATAGTGAGTACATAAAGGTTGGTCAGAATGATTCCAGAAAGCTTGGTTAGGAGAGAACCAACGAAACCAAACAAGGAGGTGGTATTATGCAGTACGTATAGTCTGTACGAGCTCACCGGTGATGAAAATTGGTCTCAAGTGCATGGTAAAAATCCGTAATTTATTTTTGTTAATTATTTGGTCACACTTCAATCGGCACTTGAATAGGCAGCGTTCAGATGGACCTGCGGAGCCACTACTGGCTGCAGCGTATGTGCGACTGCATAGATATTCTAAGATAGGTTTGTTTGTGGCTAATAGACCAGCTCACAATAAACCACGGTCGATAGAAAGATACGAGGATTTGTTAGATCTCGCCATTAGTTCAACCCTGTCCATCCATAATTGAGAAAAATTTGAATTAACTGGTTTCAACCAGCAACCTATGAGGTTTAAGTAAACAACCTACCGGTAAGCAGCCATTCACTTTAAACTCAATCAGGAATTTTGCAATATGAGAAAAGCCTAGTTCTAAAGAAATTCGATGGTGTAGGGTGGACGTCAGGTACACTTGATTGTAAACTTTGTATTCACGTGGAATTTCCAACTCGCTAATCTCTGGAAGAAGCATTGAGTTCAAGATTCTCCCTTGGTATGGATTTCGGTATTGCGCATCCTTGTCGTTACCCAGAGTTGAACTTTGGTCAAAGGTTTCTTTTAGCAACCATATCGGCCACTTCAACATTAGCTGCAAATATGACACGGTCGATTTGTTATGCACGAGCGATCACCCATGTTCGTTTGTGACTGACTATAAGTTATGACACTTGTTGACTGAAGACGCATTAGCTATCACGATAACTTCAAATGACTTTCAATGGATGAAAATAGCAAAATTACGTGAATTTGCTCAGTCCTGCACGGATTAGTGAAGAGTGCTCAATATCTTAATTGATATGGTGTGACTAGCATTCACAGGTAATCAGTGCCGTAGCCCTCTAAAAACGTACACCGAAATTCACATTGTTCTGGTAGCTAGGATGCCCACTGCGGAATAGCTCTGACAGAAGTGCCGTTGACTTTCGTTAACTCGACCTGTTGCGTTTACCGAGCTTGAGTGTCAACAACTCGTTCGAAGAAAAATTGGAGGAATTTGTTCCAAACTTGACTATCGTTTTCAAACAACCTCTAGATAAAACAAACCGGTGAGATATTTCATAAACGTGAGTTCCACTCTTGCTACGATGGCAAACATAACTTTGCACTCTCCTTCGGACAGTATTTAATAACAGTCGCTTTTTATTATCTTGAACGATGATATTTCCCAAGTAGTTCGTAAATTTTGGAACTTGAAGTATTCGCATCTGTCTGATGACTGGGAAATTTCGCGGATTTTATGACTTAGAATACACCCAATTTTGAAAAATCCAGACTTCGGCTCAATTCGAACCAACGATAGGGAAATTTTCAAGCTTTGGAAACAGCTGATAGGGCTATGACCGCATTTTGGCAAGCTGTCTTTGTCATTGGTTCGAATCCAGCCAGAACCCTGGTTTACCACAGTTGGGTCTCCCCTAACTTTTGTGTCGCTTCATCTACTCAAGACGGACGCGACAAAACTAGTTCAAATTAGTCCTATAATTGCAGAATATCTCGCGTTTTTTCAGATATTTAGGTGGCAATCTTGCCTTACCACACACAGGAAACCTGTCCAATGTGTGGCAAAGTAATCTAGGATCATTCGTTCAGCTGGAAACAACAAAACTCGCGTATAGATTACCACTCTTCTGCAAGTTTTTAAACATGGTTCAGCCGTACCTCACAATTTTCCTTCATGTGACAAACTTTCGGCCACCTATGAACTTTTGCATTCTTTGGGCCTGCATGTTAATTCAATTCTCAAATCCCTATGCACACGACCGTCAACTGTTTTGATCACGGGCGTTCCAGCCCAATTTCCCTGTGAGTGGGGAAGAAGGTGCCTCTACAATGATTGTCTTACAACACAGTCTAAAGGAGCCCTAAAATCACTCCAAATCGGTTTTGACACTACGCAATTGGTAGACACATTGTGTAGTATTACGCAGATCATTGCATCCGAGGACGAACTGTCACAATGTTGTTCAGTTACTCGCCCTGTTAATGCCCTTAACATCCTAAAACATCTTCGTTTTCGAGCAGCACAAGTGTGCTACATTTAAAATAATTCTATATCCACCGGTTAATATTGTCTAAATCAGTGATAATTGGTAGGGATTTCTGATGAAGAGTTTCCGACTGTTCTTCGTTTTAAATAGAACAACTGGGGACATTCTGGCTCCGGAATAGCCAAAAACTGCGTTTCTGTGAGTTTTATCGTTTGCCGCGTCATCAGTTGTAACGCAGTAATCGGCCACAAGTTGTATATTATTGGATGACGGTGTCTGTCACACCATCCAAGCGATGGTGAAAAATCGAACGCACAAAATGTACTGAGTAAGATTGTGGATTTTAAGATGAGACCTGTAGGCAAACTGGTCAATAGGTTCAGTCATGGTTCACGTAAGTTTAAACAGTTAGCATACAGTTATGCACATCGTCAAAACAGAAAATGGAAATTCTGGACAACATAGTTTGATTTTTCATCTGTAGCAAAGAGGCCATAGAGGCGTTTCGCTCTTGCCATTAGGCGTCCTTACTACGACTGAGATTTGAAGTTCGGTCAAGTTTGCACGAGACAGCTGTGTTAACCACCGGGCCATTAACCCCACATCAAATGCGACCGATTTATTACGTGTAAACGTTCAGTCAAACTTGGATGTAAGAGGTGATCACCTCAGAGACAGACAAAAATGGTAATATTAAGCCTAATCGATGATAAGAATAGGACATTCAGACAAGTTGAGTGCACAGTAGTTTCGCAAATGACTGAAGGTTGTTTGATTACGGAAAAGCGGTCAAAGAGTTAGCAGACTACTGCCTGGAAGAAACAGATAAGACTTATATACAGACCACACACAAATTTGAGCAACCAAAACTGTTCTGAAAATAAGGCAATGCACTGCTGAGTTCTGCTAGTTCGTTAGCAGTAGAACCATGTTACTCTCCAGCAAGAAGGAGCTCTTTGCGCATTATCGCGTTTAGATCAATACCACTTTTTTCTGCGTGCTGAATATTGGGATAAAGTTCGTCAGTTTTTAGGTCTAGGCTAGAGGCAGTTTAATTTAAGTTGTTTTTAATTTAACAACAACGATATCGATTTGCAAATTCATTTATTATTCCGGAGATTGCAAATTTGTGGGTGACAAAATGTCGTTGACAAAAATCTGGTGAAATAAACTGAATTAACGAAACTAGCCATACGTTCCACGGTGTTATCACTCAGCAAGTGCATCGGTTAGCTTTTGACAAGTTGACGTAAAATCGAGTACCTGTTATGATTCGGCCTGTGTAAACTACAGTCAGAACCAGAGGTTTTTCGTTCAAACACAGGTCTGGCAACAAGCGACGATAGGTTGCACACCGTTTTTCTTCGTGACCTAGTAACTGTCCACTGATTTGAGATTTTTGAACACGGCGTTCATGTAATGATCTGAAACGTACGTAGAAGGTCCGTAGACACTCTGTCATTGCCGGTCACGCCTTAAACATACGGCTAACATAATTAACCTTTGTACACCTACATTCATGTATAGGGACGTGTTTTACTCACGTTAGGGCATTTCTGTTGACCTGAGTGGATTCATTCATATGAGCATGCTCTTTATAACAGTCAGATCTCCCACTATCTATTGCCAGCAGATTGAAACCTCTTCATGGTTTTAACAGTCAAAAGAGATACGCTTCCAGTCACATTCGCCCTCAATGGTTACATCGCTCCAATGTTTTACTTACCTGTCTTTCTACGAAAGACTACCCTTATGCGCCATTCCTTTGGACTTCAGTTTAAGAACACTGGTTTGGTTGTATCTATAAAATATACTTAGTCTGGAATTTTGACAGGTCCTGAGCATCTACTGCAAGATAGGTAAAAATACAAATTCAAACTCGCAAACGCTGTGTTTCCCATCAGTGTGCATTATCATATTGCAGTCTGTCTGTTGACAAGTAACACACAGTGGTAATATGCACTTTTCCAGTGGCCGCTTCCAACTCGGTACGTGATGACAAGTTACCAGAATAATGTTAATTAGGACAGGAATTCCTCTAGATTCCGCACTAAACCCTGCAGAACGTTTCACGTTGATCCACAACAGCTACGTGTGGTTTCATGACAGGGAAGTGTTTACCTCCCGATGGAAGATGTTAGTTGATTCAAAGGGTTCCATTGGGTCACAAACTGAACAGTCTGTTGTAATCACGCTTTCGATCAAATCTTAGTAAGGTACAACATTCAAATAATTCATAAATTCAGCAAACCTTTTTTGCACATGGAAGGGGGTTCTGCCAGCCTACGTATCGTGTTAGTCAATTGATAGACAAGACAGGTTTTAATGTTTATGAAAGGCGACCTCGTGTTTGGCTTTAATTTCAGAAAGCAGTATCATAATTTACATTGTCCTTTCTTGTGGTCTCCATGGAGTTGACCGAATTCAAACTTCTCATTGGTTTGCAAACGACAATACTAACATTGTGGTGAACAGTCACTCAAAACTGATCTACCTGACATGTGTTGATCGAGGTCGGGTAAAGTGGTGAGTTGTGCGGTTAATAAAACATTGCCGATTTATCACTAATAATTTTGAGGCTGTTTGTTCTATCTAGTTATCAAATCGTAGTATACGCTGTTCATTTTCTTTCACAGTAAGTAGTAAAATTTATAAAATCAGAGATCAACAAAATTCATATCGTCATACTCGTCGTTTTGAACACGAGCAAATGGGAGAGGGTTCTGCCAGCCTACGTATCGAGTTAGTCAATTGATAGAAAAGACAGGTTTTACTGTTTATGAAAGGCNGAAAGGCGACCTCGTGTTTGGCTTTAATTTCAGAAAGCAGTATCATAATTTACATTGTCCTTTCTTGTGGTCTCCATGGAGTTGACCGAATTCAAACTTCTCATTGGTTTGCAAACGACAATACTAACATTGTGGTGAACAGTCACTCAAAACTGATCTACCTGACATGTGTTGATCGAGGTCGAGTAAAGTGGTGAGTTGTGCGGTTAATAAAACATTGCCGATTTATCACTAATAATTTTGAGGCTGTTTCTTCTATCTAGTTAACAAATCGTAGTATACTCAGTTTATTTTCTTTCACAGTAAGTAGTAAAATTTATAAAATCAGAGAAAGTATTACATCCCACTTCCAGAACTGTTAATATCGAGGAAAAGTGCAGAGATTTTAACTCTGGTGATCAGCCAGTTCTTGAGACGAGGTACTTACGTTTCTCCTCAGATTCTTGTCATACGTGTAAGAAGCCATGTTTGCAAGCTTTAATGGTTTTCCCTGGATGTTTACAGTAGCATGAGAATGGGTCGATAAAACCAAGGGAAATGAAAAAGAGTACAAATCATTGCAGGCATTGTTAATGAATGCATCGGACTGATTTACGTTGATTCTTAAGTTTTCACTTGATAACCAATCTCTGTCAGCTGGAACCTAATCACGACAGGAATTGACTGTATCACTCTTCTGCAACACCACATCCAGATATGTCCATGAGTCATTCGTAACAGTCGTGAAGTTGTTTTCTCGAAATTCCGCCTTGACAGCATGAGGCAATAGCTTAATTTAGGCAGGGCAAAGTAATTTCGGCAGGTGGTTCATAAACGTCACCGATGTTTCATCAACGATGAATGGCGTTACAACGATTGCAGTGAAATTGGGCACTTTACAAAGATTTCAGAGTTGACGTACGATTGCTCGTTTGATGACCTCACTTCTTGTACGATAGACTGATAAAAAGACGATTTTTCCCGACTGCTCGAGAGCTTCAGTACCTCGTTTGTGAATACATATTTTTCTGGTGGAAAATCTTTACTAAACTGTACACAAATATACCTCGATTCACCTTGTGCATATCTTGAACACATTTGCAATGTGGCTGTTAGCCAGCAAACAGTTTCATTCTACACTTCGAATAGTCAAAGTTGTGAAGTGTTTGTATGCGTATTTGTGGGCAGGCTCTCTTCTAGTGTCTGAACTGGTTCATCATCTGGTTTGTGCAGTTCGTTGGTCTCTTTAAAGTCTAAGGTGAACTTAACGGTGGTCTGCACATACGTGACCTCATCAGACAACCTAAGGCTACATGAATGGGTAACACACGGATACGACTCATTATCAGTGCAATTTTTACAGAGTCCTACTCCAGAATAATCTTTCTACAATACCACTGAATAGATTGGTGGTGTACAGATAGGGGGGTGACATGTGCTTGTTTGTTGTGTGACCGCCTTCATGTCAAAGATGGTTGAAAAACAAACAAAGGGGATCCATCGATTACACTTTCTACTAGAATATGACCTACATTCCACTGACAGTAGGAAGGTTTATTTACACATTCTTACATAAGTAATACTCAAACCGTTGTACTGCCAAGTAGCGGCTCATACGAACATTTGTCAGCAGCATGACAGTTTCATTGGAGGTTGAGTGGCCGATGAAAGCCTGAGTGGACAATCGGTATGAGAAAACTCGTAAGTATTCTCATTGGATCCTACGAGAAAACAGTAGCGAACAATTGCTTTTGGTAAGTTATCACCAGCTCAGTACGCTTGTGTAGGTTCAGAGGAATCAAAACAGTGGATAAACAAGACCAGGAAGCCCACTAGAATGTCTTTCGATCATACACAGTGTTACAAAAGTTCCATGCATATATAGGCTAGGCACTCAAAGAGCAAATCAGCAGTGTTAAGGATGGATAGCTGGAGTTCCGCTTACCATTACGTTCCAGAGTTATCAGTTGGAGTTTAAATGAACATGCCGACTGATAGTGCAAACTCTAGCCGTGACAACTGCATGATTTGTGTTACTTTCCGTGTGAACACAAAATCGGATTACGCAGTCGAGTTGCGACCGACTTAACAGTAGTCAACGTCTGTTGTGTAGCCAATTTGAGGTGGTTTCCCGGACATTTGTAAACAGCACGGAACGCCTGAGTAGAAACAATCCAGTGATCAACATCAGCTAAACGTGCGAAGACTGCGCTGTTGGTTGATTTGGTCTGAATGGATAATGTACTTTAATCGATTTTGACAAACGCGTCTTAGTGTGATGTATGTATTCTGTTGTGGTACAGCAAGAGAATGAGCACATGGAGCAGTCGGTGAGATGGAGTTTGTCTTTCAGGCTCAGAAGGCTCGAGAAATACGAAACAACTCTGAACGAGAGTGAAACTCCCTGTCCTCGACTAATCAATGATTATGTGCTCAGTCACCATCATTTTGACCTCCTAACTCAGTCGTGTCTAATAAAGTTTACGCTTTTTTGGTTACTTAACATCAGTGTTGTAACGTCATTCAAAAGAACTGCCGGTTGCAACTTAGAATTACTACAAATTTCAAAGTCCGGTAGATGATTAGCAACTATTCGAATATAATTCTGTATATTCCATTAGGTGTATTAGTATGCCAACATCCCTCTTCAAATGAAATGTATATCACGAAAGAGATTAGCCATGCCGAGAAAAAGTCAGGCGACTGTTGATATTAGGCATGACATTATCGAGCTTGGCAGATCACTCGTCGAGGCAGTCATCATTCGTCAGCGATTTTATCTTCAAAATACAATCGGTAAACTGTTCGGTTTATTGTGTTTCAAATTCGCCAACTACTAAAACAAAACTTTCATAAAAGCGAACGCAGGTTTTTGGTCGTTCATTTTTGAGCCAGTGCACCCATACGAGCAAGTGACAGAGTTAGGCTGTGATATCGATCAGATTTATAACTTATAATATAGGCCACTGGTCAACGACTTGGTGAGGACTTGTTTGGTCCAGGTCGGGCAGAACGCACGTTCATTGTGTTGACCGAAATGGTTGGTCATCCACTCGATGGATTTGAGGTTAGGCTAGAAGGTATACCCAAGCAAACCTCTTTCGGTGACGTAATACCGGATCAAACACTCGGTCCCAATAGCCACAGTAATACAGTGTTCTAAGTCGGACGGCTTCCGATGCGTTACCTGAAATGCGACAGACCACTCGGAATGTTCCATGGATTTTCATCTGGCTCGCACTTTCGACGACATAATCGAGCAGAGCACTGTCAACCGATCGTCTTACACCATCTTGATGTCCGACCCGATTGACCTGCCTCCCAGGAACAAGTGACTAGAATAATCTCTAACTCTAAGCATTCACCGTTTTGTCGTCACCAACAACGTTGGAAGCCACATGGCTAGTACGACCGTTGGTTGGAACCGCCTACGAATATGGTGACATGCAATAATCTCTGGCAACTTTCACATCAGAATGATGATAGCGTTTAGACTACCATTCATTCGTTTCGCAGGCTTAAAACCAGTGCAGGGAATTCATCTTTTCCCATAATATCTAGACACACGTAGTTCTGTATAATAAATCAGGCAGTTTATCATTCACTAGTTAAATGTCGACTGAGTTTAAACAATTAGAAGGCTGATAGGCTGTTATAACCCAGTGAGCTTGCTCACTTGGCCAGCAGTTCATCGATTTCCAATTAGATTAAGTAGAATGTCACATCTCTGTGTTTATATTAGCACGAAAAAAGACACAGAGTTGGTGTTTCAATTGTTTAAACGATCGTGAAACTTAAATTGTGAGAATAAAATCTCCATAATTCTACCCGCTTCTCTTGTCCAGACAATACGTTTAACTTCGGCTTTTGTAGAATTTCGCGGGTGAACACCTGCATTTGCAGACGAATATTTGTATATGCAAATAGGTATACTTCATGTGCACATGTATGTATATATCAATAATGAAGTTATCAACAGTAAAACGGTCAATAGTACTGAGATAATACTCGAAATTGAAGAACCTGAATGGCACTGTCAGCCGGAAGTTGGTTTCAGCATTCTGTTTACGTGCTCAACAATAAAATTCACGGTGGATGAGATGAGCATTTGCTGGTAATGTTACAGAAACCTGGATTTGTCGATTTACCTCAGTAGCAGAATAGTTAGGGATCGCCATTGGCAGAGATCAACAACGTCACAACGTCAACAACGCCACAACCTACAATCTGATTGGTCCACTGCAGAATAATTAAGTTGGTGAATAGGAAAGGTCATAGAAATGAAATTTTTTCCACCCGTGATGGTCTATGGTAAAGCGATATTGGGTTGGTCTACTGATAGCTTGTGTTTTGTGTTGATATCTGGATAAGAGGTGAATTGAATATGATTTAAATGGAGGGGCTAACTCCGGAATATCTTTAATTCTCTAACAGTATTCATCAGATAAAAATACCTTTGAGATCAAAAGGGTGCCCCCACTTAACTTTAAGGACTGGGTTCACAAAACTCCAGCTGGATCATTTATAGAGTACGAACGCGAAACGTGGTATCTGACGAGTGAAGAAATGAAGTTTATAGAAGTCTTTGACAGTCCGTGGTTGTACTCAAACACAATCATCTAGTGGTATAGGCGGGTGAGTAATCGGATGTTAAAAGATGAATTTTGGCCCAAATCACCGTCAATGTTTACCCAACCAATCCTCAAAAGTGGATCGATTCAGATGGTTAGATCTTGTATGAGGATCGAGGCTTCAACGTTTGTTATGCTGCCCGAAGACCGTTGACCAGAGGTACAAGGTGATTAAACGACGACCTGACAAATGGAAGGGAAATTTGGGAACGGTAAACTCTCTCCTCTCCGGGTTGGGATCTTTCTGATCCACTTAATATCTGTCTAAAATGATTCGAGGATACACCGGGTAACCGAGTTCGATGACATAAGTTTCACCGCTGTTTCACTATAAACTAAAGAAAACAGATGGACCGCGATAATGGGAATCTCATAGAAGTTGGTTTGCAGATGCCACGTCATCATCACTTACAACTCGCTTGATTGTTCTTTGTCAAGAGTATGTACCGTGATATGGAATGCTCGGGTGTAGAAATCAGGGTTTCAGGAAGCAATGTCCAATCCTTCTCCTGGTTTCATCCCTAAACTGCTAATGTTCTTCCTTCTATAGCGGTTGAGCAGCGATGCATTGTCCTTGACTGTGTAGTTGTTGATGATTGTACCAGGCAAGCAACAGTAACGATGACAAGACGTTTGCGTATGACAGACTAGTTGAGAGACCAGCAGAATTGGGACGAAAACCTATCAGGTGTGTGCACTTTACGCATACTGGTGTGATGGCAAGACCTGAACATTAATTGGGGCTAGAAAGATTTTCCGAGCATCTGCCATTTGTGTTATCTGAGACCGGTCTTTTGGAGTCAGTAGACTCTAACAATGACATACCTGTCTGATTGCTTTGCTTAGGCAGAGAGTTGCTGTCGTTGGGTCCTCTGACAATAATATGGCCAACTATCCAGACGGCATGCTAAACGATGAATTCACCACCTGCTTTAAACCTGATAGAAGCTCACTGTTGTAAGACAAGATTGTGTGTGGGTTTCATGCTAATCTGACTGAACAGCCTCAAGCAGATGCTGTATTGTTAAATGGCAAGACAGCGGTATTCTGTCTCACTTTGAACACAGGGACACCTTCAATATCTTACAGGTTTATAAGCTTCTCTGTATGTATATGTATTCATCTCTGGCGACAAGTTGTAAGCTCTCGTTACACCAAGCGCTTCCGCCGTAAACCATACTTCACGCCCGTTGCGAATCCTGGATAGCAGTAAGCCATGTCATAGTAAATTTGTTTAAAACCAGAAGACCGAAAGGCCAAGGTTGTTCATTGCATTTGTCAGTCTGCTTCCCTCTCTGTACAAATGTTCAGTTTCGCTTTCGCCTATCCAAAATGAAACGCCTTCGCATTACTGATTAGTTCAGATTCGGAAGAAGACTCTAACCTATTGCACGAGTTTCCATTTAGAAGAGCTCTAAGTGGCTTAGTGAGCTTGTTTTACGAATGTAAGGCTGATACTTTAATTATAGTCGGAGACCATGATTCCCATCACCACTGTTATCAAACAAGGTTGAAATTGGATGGCGCATGAACATTTAAAATACATCCAGACGCGAACAATCTGTGCCATGATCTGAGTGTAGCGGGTAACTGGAAGAGAATATCCAGACACAGCAAAAGCTCTATCGGATGAGCCACAGAGCAAAGTCTAAATGTGAAACTTTTCAGCTCACATAATAATTTTACAGTCTAATTAGCCGAAAAACTTCAATGTTTCGTGCCAGTCGCTTGCTCAAGTTTAGTCGAAACCCACAGTTTGCACTGCTGAATCTCGTTCAAATTAATAATTACGCGAACACAAATTACTGGAATGATTAAGTTTACTCCTATTCCCATTACTGTCTGGCCGAGCACGTGGAATATTTTTAACCGCATGATTGGCAGCGTAACCTCTCATTCTCTTCTCTCTCCGCATCATTCTCCGTTTTGGCGTCTATCGGAAATCTCTCCTAACTGTTTAACACACACAGATGCACCGGTGTGGATACGGATATCCCAGTATGTGGTTCTGCAGGAAGTTACGATTTGTAAACGTATATAACTAGAGTACGCCCGAGGTGTTTTGCACAGATTATTCGGTGTATGTGATTCATATTTGATGGACACATGAATAGGTGTCCTATCTAAAGGAGCTTAAAATCATTCAATTCATTCAAACTAACTGAACAAATAACACAATTCTGACTGGTAAAAGGATTCAGTTTTTTACACTGTAATTAAACCACATCGGTTGAAGATATGCTCCATCACCTCTATCGGTGAGTACACGTATGAATGAGAACAACTGAAGTCACCTGATCGGCACGGATCAATTGTGACACGCACTCAAATCTGGCTGTTTTGTTACGTAATAGGGCTTGTCTCTTGATACCGATCGCCTAATTAGCTTTTGCTGGTCCCATGCTAAATGGTGATCAAGAAAGCAGATTCGTGTTCAGCACTTTTTACAATGTAAAATTGTTCACCTCTCGTTACGAATAGCTATAAAACAGTCTGACAATCAGTACGTCGAAATCCAACAGATGTTCACTAAAAGTCACTTCTGTCGAAGACATTGTGATAGTTTAACGGGACCTGAACCACTTTATTATCGTTCTACAAGCTAGCTGCTAACGTGGTATTTTGCTTATTCAATGTTGTTAAACAGAAATTAAATAACTGTGCATGGTCTACAACTGAAAATCAATGTCTATCAGGTTTCAGTAAACAAACTCCGGACAATGAGATTAGGCAGCCTTCAACAACCGGCAGAAAACATTCAGAACATTTTAGTGAACATTGTAACGGAACTTTCACTTCCTGAGTCACCCACATCCGTTCCGCACATGATGAAAAATCAAACGACATCCATAGTTGATGGGACGTACCATGGTTCATCAATAATAAACAATGTTTGTCGTTAGAACTAGCTTGTCAAAACACCGGTTTCCGGATTCGAATTCGAATGTCAATTGACTCAGCATTAGTGTTCAAATGTGGTACTGGTTGTGAGCAGGAATGTTGCCGTCTGCGAGTTCAAACGCCGACAAACTCGGTTCATTCTGTTTTGTTTTGTTTACACAGCTCGGCAGTAATTAGCACGTGACCTAATTTATCACGTGACAGCTTTTCAATGCTGCAGTTGAAAGCATAGTCGACTCCACTTACCAAGCAAACAGATGTGTCACTGTTGTAATAATCTTTCAATGCCCACTTTTACCATAATTGTAGTTAATCACATTATCTGTTACGGAAAAAGTATTCGTTTGATACATGTCGGCATGGAACGCTGAGCTCAAGTTTTGCTCAAATAGGTACCAAGCAGTCAATCGTTCAAAACTTCTCTCCTGCTAGTCGGACATTTACAAATTTCCCGAACGCTTCAGTAGATGTAAACCGTACATTATTACGCACAGTACATTATTCTTTAGTCCATCACTTGACTGGACACGTATGATCAATCAAGCATTGAGACTTTTGTCTTTCTGGACTCTTAATCATTGACGTATACTGTCTTCTAACAAGAAAATCGTTGAGTTGTTATGCCTGAGGGTGTTATGCAACTGATTTCGGCGGCTCAATACAAGTAACCCAGCTGAATGCAGACTGACAGAAATCAATGTTTCTTAATCTACACCTGGTTTAGCTAAAAGAACAAATGAGCGGCTCCAATCAGTATTTGTTAGGGAGGCGTTTTTGCTGATACCAGCAGTTGTAACCTGCTAGCACTGACCCCGTAATCACCAAGTAAAGGAGAACAGAGATGGCTATTGAATTCCATTACAAATTATGATTCTCTGAATGGATATAACCTATCGGAAACTGTTACTGTTTGTGCTCATAGATCAGAAGAAATCATTTTGGGAAAGATTGGTCAAGATTTTCGTGTGCCTATCATCTAACCGGTTACAACCACGTCTTGAACTTCCTGAGGCAACCGTGTTTAGCACTGTGTCATTTGCCTCACAAAAGCAGAACTGGAGTCAAGTTCTTCTTTTCAACAGGGTTTTACTGGAAAGTCTACAAGAATGTTGGGGTTGCAATCAGTCGCGAGAAATTCTTAGATTGAGCTAACTTCAACGTTCCACATTTAATGGCCTCTGAACCACTGACTCGATCGGTTCAACACATGAATAACACAGTCACAGGTGAATGACCGCGGTTCACCTGTGTAGCTAATCCCCCTGGCTTGAAGGAAATGTGGATATTCCAGTGACAACACCCCGTCAGCGTAAACAGGTCAGTTCACTCGACCTAAGTATTTCTGATGCATTCACCTGAAGGTTTATAGTGGCTGTACAGGATCATACACTTCAATCCAAGTCCAGTGAACCGCCTAAGCAAGCAGTGACCTTTCTCCGCGCATTCTCACCAACCTTGTTTGTTAAATTACACACCCGTGAGCACATTTTCGTTTGAGCCAAGTGATTTTTTCACTCTCTTGTCAACATTTATAGCATACGCGTGCGAGGTCCCACCATCTACGTCTCGGCATATCCTTCGGCAGGCTGACTTTGGTTCGTCCATCAGGACATTACCAGTGCGAGTGCACGTTAGAGCAGCATGTCCTCGGATAAAATCCAGCGATACAATGGATGCAAACTTATCGAATGATATAGAAAACTTTTGTTGTCATGATTGTACACAACTATATCATTTTAACCGTGTGTGAATTGTTCATCTCAACATGGCTGGGGCTGAGAAGAAATGGTCCCTAACCGACTGAAACAGCGATCGAATGTCTGTGAAGGGAAACTGTTCAGTTGAAACGGGCGGCTATCTCGGCAATGTATAACGAGTATGGAAAATGTACTTACGAAAGCGCGCTAATGTGATCGGAACTGGAAACAAAGAAATCCATACGCATCCGAGACACCCGCTGCCTATCATGTTCACCTGCCTAGTTTTTTGACTGACATTGTATGTGGAATGGACATTTCACGAATAGCGGTTGTGGAAACAACTTACTTATATGAAAACCCGTTTTAGCTTAAGTGGTATGGGTCACGTGAATGAAAGAAGTGACGTTTTCCCTCAATTTTTTCATACTATTGGCTTCCGTCATTCGTTCTTACGAGAAGTCTCTACCAATCAGCTTACTGTTGGCAATTTTCGTAAGTTTAATTGAAAGCACTAAACGAATAAATCGTTCACGCTCTAAGCATTCGTACTGGGAAGATGAACAAAAGGTCACAAACTTTGCGATCAAGGACATCGGTGACAGTCAGTGATAGCGTCCTAATTTTGTTAATCAACTTAACAGGCACTGATCAAGTGACCACAATTCTGCTGGAGAGCCAAATGCAGTGTTCACGGGAAAATACTGTCAATCGTTTAAGGGACGGCGACCTCGTTAAATAGCAGATGACTCTTTTGATCGCGACTTAAACCTCATTCATGATTCATTCCAGCCTTCAGGATTAGGCTCAGTTATTGATTTAGGGGGGCGGCGTACTATATTGTCCATCTGGTTCAGTCTCGTATTTAGAGTAGCCAAGATCCTGAACCGTGAAATCTACGAACCTCGCCTTCGGACATTTTGGCAATCGAAATGCTACCTTTGTTCCGAATGACTACGTCAAGGCCACAGCAGTCTTGACAATAGCTTGATGCTGACAAGCTAGTATGAGAGTCACACCATGAACACGAATCTTCAGCTAATTTAATGAAAAATGGGGCAAAAAAATGGGTTTATATTGTCCAAATTGTTTGCACACGTACACAAACATAGCTTCAGTTAATCACGGTAATCTGAAATCGAGTGATTGCAAATACTTCGTTCTTCTGTCAAAATTGCACGACCACTTTTGCTCAGTGAGAGTAATATCAAAAGAGTAGTATATTGTTGGTTGACATTTTGGGCTTGTTCATTTGGTTTTGCCACACACAGTTGGTTTCCACAAAGTTTGAAAATACNCTTGAACCTCGTTCATGATTCATTCCAGCCTTCAGGATTAGGCTCATTTATTGATTTAGGGGGCGGTGTACTATATCGTCCGTCTGGTTCAGTCTCGTGTTTAGATTACCCAAGATCCTGAACTGTGAAATCTACGAACCTCGCATCCGGACATTTCGGCAACCGAAATGCTACCTTTGTTCCGAATGGCTACGTCAAGGCCACAGCAGTCTTGACAATAGCTTGATGCTGACAAGCTAGTATGAGAGTCACACCATGAACACGAATCTTCAGCTAATTTAATGAAAAATGGGGCAAAAAAATGGGTTTATATTGTCCAAATTGTTTGCACACGTACACAAACATAGCTTCAGTTAATCACGGTAATCTGAAATCGAGTGATTGCAAATACTTCGTTCTTCTGTCAAAATTGCACGACCACTTTTGCTCAGTGAGAGTAATATCAAAAGAGTAGTATATTGTTGGTTGACATTTTGGGCTTGTTCATTTGGTTTTGCCACACACAGTTGGTTTCCGCAAAGTTTGAAAATACATTGCAACGGTTCGTTGGAGAAACGAGGACTCACATTCCACATCTGAGAGTAAACGGTTGTTTAACATTTCCGATTTTCCTACGGTTAATTTGAAACCAGCCGAACCAGACGAGGTTCCTGCACCCATTGCCTGAAGGAAACAACAACACTTTGAATTCCCTATGCCTGAATCCTGTGTTACAGCGGAGTGGGGAAAACTAAAAAGGAACTTACAGTAATGAACGATGATAATTTTTCATATTACTTCTCCAGATTTCCTTCACCGGCTGATACACAGCCACTTCGGAATTGCTACATTTGTAACAATTTGGTTTCATTATTCTTTGTAACCTGCCACTGTGGATCAATATTTTCAGGCTTATTTTGACGACTGATTACGATATCGAATTTTCCTCCACAAGTGGTTGTGATTAGCTTTTGGTCAGAACCAAAATCCTTTTGGTTTTCGAAGGGAGCAACTCACATGAGAGTTAGTTATGCCATTTAGCTCACTCTCAATGAAGCCCTTGGAACAGTACGTACGATTGACGTGTTTACTTGGCAAAAGCCACTCAAAGAAATTGGTAGTCAAAAGGAAAACCTGATGATCTAGGAAAGCATGCAAACGCCAGCAACAGGAAGGACAAAACGGATGAGGAATTATGGAACAAAACGTGCACACCTGAAAGTATCACGGTATAATACAATGAGGGCAAAATTGTATTGCTGTGTAGATCTTTCAGTGGATAAAGGAACTAGATAACGCGGTAGGTAAAGTTCGACTACGTTGTTTCTATTACTGAAAGAGAAGTATTCTAGATGATCAGAATAAATCGGTAAGTAAAATCTACTATGGAGGTGTGCACTCTTGTGCAGAGTTGGGAAGTTCTACTCACACAGCATGATCAGGGATTCAAAAAGGGCTCAACCGGGCTATTTTCTAAGAAAACACCACGGTTCGGTTATATTTGCCATTACAAAGAAGTCAACTGTGATCTCACTGAGCTCCGTCGGTCATCAAAAGGAGGTGGCTCTGTGAAGGAAATCCGCACCGTCTTTGGAATGTCATCTACATAAAGGATACGTNGTTGTGATTAGCTTTTGGTCAGAACCAAAATCCTTTTGGTTTTCGAAGGGAGCAACTCACATGAGAGTTAGTTATGCCATTTAGCTCACTCTCAATGAAGCCCTTGGAACAGTACGTACGATTGACGTGTTTACTTGGCAAAAGCCACTCAAAGAAATTGGTAGTCAAAAGGAAAACCTGATGATCTAGGAAAGCATGCAAACGCCAGCAACAGGAAGGACAAAACGGATGAGGAATTATGGAACAAAACGTGCACACCTGAAAGTATCACGGTATAATACAATGAGGGCAAAATTGTATTGCTGTGTAGATCTTTCAGTGGATAAAGGAACTAGATAACGCGGTAGGTAAAGTTCGACTACGTTGTTTCTATTACTGAAAGAGAAGTATTCTAGATGATCAGAATAAATCGGTAAGTAAAATCTACTATGGAGGTGTGCACTCTTGTGCAGAGTTGGAAAGTTCCACTCACACAGCATGATCAGGGATTCAAAAAGGGCTCAACCGGGCTATTTTCTAAGAAAACACCACGGTTCGGTTATATTTGCCATTACAAAGAAGTCAACTGTGATCTCACTGAGCTCCGTCGGTCATCAAAAGGAGGTGGCTCTGTGAAGGAAATCCGCACCGTCTTTGGAATGTCATCTACATAAAGGATAAGTTGAATTCGGTTTGAGCCATAGACAGGATAAATAGATGGATGGATGGTTGAATGAGTGAACGAGTAAGTGGTCATGTTGAAAAGTACATAGACGCATTGTGACAATTATGCTGTTTCGAAATCAAGGTGAAAATTGCTAATTAATGATCTGCAAAAAAAAGATGAGTGACTGTTAAAATCTGGTTCTTGACGCAGTATTTTTGACAAAAAATTAGTGGCATCCATCACATTATAATCACCCTGAAGGAGTTCAGATTAGACAGAAAATGACATTGCATTAAGATGAATTATAATTTGGCCCAATCCAGCGATAGAGCTAGTAAACATTGATTTGTGCACGAAAACAACTTAAATCGATTACGGAAACTTTTAGTGGCATTCGAACTTGTGTTTTCGTGTAAAAACCGTTTATCGCAAACTTCGTACTCAAATGTCACTGGTGCAAAATGTGTGAGAATACCGACCAATGAGGTGGTCTTAACCAATCCTCAACAGGGCAAATTTTGCTCGGGGTTCGGCTAACTCTGTTTGAAAGAAATCATACGATGAGTGATGACTGTGGAGTTTTAAGTGCATACACAGTGATTAGTTTAAGAAACATTCGGTTGCAAAAATACCGGACTCCAGGTGAATTCGTACTAATGTCGAAAGGACTTTGTTCAAATTTGTTAGATTTTCTGTGTTCGAAGTTCAGAATTTTCTTGTTTGACTTCAGTTACTATTTATCATCTACACACTTTCAACGTTTCAACGTAAAACCGGTGGATTCAAGTATGAAGTGCTTTGAAAATCCTGCCGGGACGATCGATTCCTTGTTGGCTCGCCAGATTCCACAAAAGATGGTGGATGAGATGGTAACCCAGTC
>QNGE01003906.1:42278-56217 GCA_008508345.1 Paragonimus westermani | reverse complement strand
TGGTGAACTATTTGATTTCTGCGTGCCAGGTCATCATCTGCCCATCTGGCGCCTTATACCAATTGGTCGCGGTGGCGGCAAACACTACTGAGTGTGGTGGCCGACTGGGTGGCATCCTTAGTACGTGACCTAACCTTCTAAGTCTGTGGAGATGTAAGGAGTGAATGAGGGAGCCTTTTTATGATCACTACCAAATACCCGCCTCCTAAATTTTTCGCTGATTACTCCTTGGTGGCACCCGATGTGAGCGATTGAACACAAGTATCCATGATTAAACACCTGAAAATGGTTCGCGTCTTCCACCTTGATCGACCATGGTTCGCTGCCTTAATTTCATACGGCTGTCACCGGTGTCTTGTATACACGACCTTTGAGCTTCATGGAAATACCTCTCGATCGTGAGGGATGCTCCATATGAGCGGATACCGTCCTAGCTTTAGAGGTAAGCGCTTTTATTCCACCTCCACCTTCACCTATATCTCGATTGCTCGTTTGCAAGGTCTTATCACGGTGGTCGACTTGTATATCCATACCTGCGGCAATATCAAAGTAGGGAAAACAGCTAGATCGGATTTAAAGGCGTCCTTGACAGCGGTATCACTACGGTCAGTCGGGAAATACGCAGACACCAGGGAAATGTGTCTGAAGATTTCGCAGCCACAGCTGGTCTTAAATGAAGCTTCTATGCAGACAAAACAGTCTACTGCCCACGATACTCGAATTTACCAACGCGGCTGCGGCCACTGTGTTGAGGAATACACCCACCTCAGCATGACCATTAGTAGCTGTCGTGGATTTACCAGAAGTGTACAACCAGTACCGAACAGACAGTGCCAGTGCTTTCATTTCGACACCTTGACTACTGTCATGGCTTCCGACTTCTGAAATGTAACAGACGTAATTATTCACTGAGTCTGACCTCCTCACGAGTGTGGCCGGTTGAACTACTTGTTTCAGAGTGCGAAAGATGGAAGCACTCACAGTGACTGGTTTTCCAGTACTGAACAAGGGATCCAGGAAATCGCAGGCTGGACGGTAGGAGACAAAACATACTATGAGTGTACAGATATACGTGGTTAACACGTGAAAAACCACAGGAGTGGCCAACGTACTATAATATGACAGAATAAATGGTGTGCAAGGTGAACAAGGGAGAGGAAATGTAGAGAGATAAAGAAGTCACAGAGATGCACACAGATTTACAACACCAGTGCCACCAACTTCTGTTCTTCGCCATATGAGACAGCGCCGGGAAGTTGAGAGCGCCATACTGAAATATGCTTCAAAATGAGTGCCTTCACACTGCGAATTCAAGTCATGCGCTGCCCAGCGGACTGCCGCTTCCAGTCTAACCCACTACTCTCTAACAAGGTCCGACGTGGTAGGCGGTGGGTTGGCATTCGTAACGTGTGGCCATACCAACGAAGCCTGTGATGGGAGACCAAAACACTCAATGTTCGATAGAAATTGTCCATTCCGAAGAGATGTGGGCGAATATCCCCATTTCTGAAACGGTATCCCCAACAAACGCCGCTAATGTTTCGACGAGATCGATGGTCGAGGGTGGACACCATGCGAACATATTCCGCGGGTATGGAACAGGTTTCGCAGCCATACAGTAAGACCGCGCCTACAATGGCATTATAAACTCGGTCATTCACGGAAGGACTGAGATCACTCCGCCGCCAAAGGTAGCAAACCCTATCCGAGCTTTTGATATGCGCTTTGTGATCTCATCGGACATTCCACCAACGCTGGTACAGCTCCCAAGGTAAACATATCTCGACTACCTCTAAATGCTCACTACCAAGGGTGAGAGCAAGAGCAGAGCATTGCCAATCTTGCAACAGTTCCGTGCACTTAGTAAGTACAACAGTCATACTAAACTGACGAACTGAAACCTCTTAGCTAAGATGTTCCGGGACCCTTACGAGCCCTCACAGATTACGGTGACTTTGCCTGCGTACCCTCTGTCTCGAAGTTGAATGCCTGGGAGCAGTTCCTCACCAACATATTCGCGGTTTACCAGGGCATACTCCAGGATCTTGTCTACTGGAAAGTTGAATAGGTAGGGGAAGGCGGAACAACCTTTCAGCATTCCGTATGAGATGTCAAAAGTTAATGATACACTGCCATAAGCCTGCCCGAAGTGTCACAACAAATAGCCCTTAGAACGTCCATATACTTCCTCCAAAGACAGTCTCAGAATACAGCCGCTGTCCAGGGAGGCAGGAATTATCAGCATTCTATACGTTATTCGCGCGTTTCCTTCAGTATAACGGTTGAAAGCAACTTTGATGCAACAGGAATCAGGCAAAGTCCTCTATGATTTACACATGGAGCGTCGGCTCATTTCAAAAATGAGGACGATGTTAACCAAACCCCAGTCATTTGGAACAGCTTGGCCGATCCAGGGTTTCTCAAGCAGAGCCGTCAGCTGTCTAACTAATGCTGGACCTCCGTCTACAAAAAGCGGGAAGGAGTTCGTCTGAAGTGGGTACCTCATGACGTTTTCAGAAACTTAATCTCGAGACATCTGTTCCCGAGAGCTTAGAAACGTCAGCAGCCCAATGAGCCTAGACAGAGCCTGAAGGCGTGGTCATTGGCGCGAGTGATCAAGTGAATTGTTGTTGGGAGTGTCCAACCCAGCGTCCTAAGCGTTGTTGCTGACTAGGTACAGACTCATCATGGGCTTCGGTTGTTCGGACAAGATGGAAAAGCTTTCGGGAGTTCCAGATAACAGCGGCTTCGTCCACCTCGATAGCGCGTTGTGTCCACCAGGCCTCGCGGTCCTCTTGTAGTTGCCTCCGCAGCTCTAGGCGAGTAGCCTTACAAGCCGAATTGTACTCGATGCCGGATGGAGTGTTCTGGAGAGTGTCAAGAAGTGACAGGGATAGCACGGAAACCCAGAGGTTGGCAGCTGAACGGGTAACAGTACCACAAGAGGCAGCACCACACCTTAGCACTGCATACTGCTTTTGAGCTCAATGTGTTTTAATGTTGTCTGGTGAGTGGAGTCCTAGACTAGAGGCAAGCGTACACTAGTAAGCGTAAAGCGCCTGTGGCTCTACTAGCTTAGAAATGATAATTTGTGGTTGACGGTGGAGTGGCATCCCATCAAAATGTAAAGCAAACTTGGCCCATCAGAGTGTGGGTTCGAAACCCACGTAGGTGACTCAGATTGACTCGTTATCTTGAAAACAGTCACGCTACCAATAGCCGATGGCCGTTTGGCCAATCTGTGACCTCGATTGACTCGGCGATGGAGGTCGTTCAGAGGGCACATTGACGCTTGGACGTCGAAAATTATTACTTGCCGGAAACAGACCGTTATAAGTACAGAACTGCAATGAGCGATCACCGCTATTTGTTCAACAAGAACCTAAGCCACGATCGTCAGCGTCTAGCCCGTATACTTGGGCGTTCAAGCTTCCAGTCGGTACTATAGTGTTCATGCACCGCACGGTGTACTGAAAGCTAGTGAGCCCATGATGGATGTGGTCTCTGACTGAGTCCGAACAATAGCCTGTAGGACGTGGGCAACAACAACTAGAGCATTTGTGGTGGGCGCTTTTCAATGCTCTAACCGCACCTCCGAATCTGATAGCTCAAATCCAGCTGTTGACGGGAGCGCAGCCAAGTAGCACCTTCCCCGCGTATACACCCAGGCCAGCAGTTTGAGCCGCAGGGTCTCCAGACAAGCGCATATTGTGTCCGCATGGTGAAGCAGCTGGCAGAGATTGGGAATACAGCACTAAGCTAGGACACTAAACCATGTTTTGGCATGATATGATTGTTTCACCAGCTCCTCGATGTCGCCGTCCATACCGGGCCAATATGCGTAACCGCAAGCAATTGCCTTTATCCTACTGGTGCCGGGGTGACCAGAATGGAACTGTCTCAGCACATGAAGGCGAAGAGTAGTTGGGATGGCTACGCGGTCAGCAGACATGACGTAGGAATCCGCTATTGTCAACGAGCCGCGAAGACGGTAGAATTGTTTGATCTCCCCAGTTGGAGGAGCCGTCGGCCATTTGGTCCGGACTTATGTCATGACCTGATTCAGGTTGGGATCCACCGCCGTGGCGCGCCGGATGTCGACGACAGTCACCGGGATTCTACGAATGGCGTCTGTGAGCTGTCGGTGAACGTCATCTTCCACTGTCAGGGTAGCAACGATAGCGTCTTCTTCAGGCACGTGATGGTTGCCGATGAGGCGCGACAGACCATCTGCCTAGCCAAATTGATCAGTGCGGCGGTAGCTGATGTCGAAGTCGTAGCCGAGCAAGATTGTGGCCCATCGCTGCAGTCGGTTGGCAGAGTAGACAGGGACACCCTTCTTCGATCCAAAAATGGATAGTAAAGGCTTATGATCGGTCAGCAAGGAAAAATGCCAACCATATAGAAGTTTATGATACTTCTTCATCGCGAAGATAATGGCCAGTCCCTCTTTCTCGACTTGACTGTAATTCTTCTCCGCGGAGTTGAGCGTGCGAGAGGCGTGGGAAATTGCCTTCGCGGAACCATCCGGGAAGATGTGAGAGACGACTGCCCCGACACCGTAATTTGAAGCGTCGGCTGTGACCACAATTGGCAGGGTTGGGTCGTAATGCGTCAGCAGCAGGTCGGAGCTGAGCATTGTCTTCAAGCGAGTGAATGAGGTCTCGCAATTGGGGGACCAGCACCATGTAGTACCCTTCTGTAGTAGATGATTTAGCGGAGCCGGAACATCGTGTAGAGCTTGGAGGAAGGCACTGTAATAACTGATGAGGCCAAGGAAGGACCGAAGGGTGTGCACATCTTTTGGCGCCGGCATCTGTTGAATTGCGCAAATGTTTTCGGGATCTGTGTGGCGACCGGCGGCATCAAAAATGTACTCCAGATACTTGATGGACCGCAAAAACATTTGACATTTGTCAGTACGTAAGCGGAACCCGTACTCCTGGATGCGTTGGAGAACCGCAGAGATTCGGTCCCTGATTTCGCTGGTTGTCCGCCCCATTATGATAACGTCGTCCAGGTATGCGGCTGTACCCGGTAGATCAGTAATCAACGCGTTCATTACTTGCTGGAAAATGGCCGGCGCGGTTTTGACACCAAATGGAAGTCTGGTGTACTGGAGAAGGCCTCGGTGAGTATTAATCGTCAGTAGTTCACGAGATTCGGGTGCAACCTCGAGCTGGAGATATGCCTCTGCCAAATCCGGTTTGCCGAAACAGGTGCCGCCGTTGAGCATAGTGAATATGTCTTCAGGCACTGGCAGTGGACAGCGGTTTGGGTCCAATGCCGCATTAAGGCCAGTTGAGAAATCCCCACAAATGCGGATGGATCCGTTAGACTTCTTCACTACGACGGTGAGGGTGGCCCACCCGGAGTAGGAGACGGGCACCAAAACACCCAGTTGTTCCAGTCGTCTCGGTTCTTGGTCGACAAGCGGCAGGGCTGCGTAGGGAACCGGCCGTTTGGGGCGAAAGACTGGTTGACTGCTGGGCCGAAGCTGTAGTGTGGCCTGGGTACAGGAGCAAAGACCCAGACCATCCTGGAACACGGGGGCAAACTCTCGGATGATGTCGTCGCACAGCCTCTGGGGTGCGGCAGTAGACTGCACCTGGTTGCAAATGGCACTGATTGGGACATCAAGGGGACCAAGCGGTTCGAGCCAATCCAGCCCGAGAAGGTCAAGACCCGAGTTAGCGACGTAACACGTTCCGTCGATGGTGGTGCCGCGGAATGACACTGGACAGTGCAGTTGCCCAGTCAAATGCACCGAGCCACCGCAAGCGCTGGTTGCTGTCTGAGATGACGGATGGATAGGAGGGCTGTCAGGTCTCGCCAAAGATTCTCGGATATGATCGTGATGTCCGAAGCAGTGTCCAACTTCAGACGTGCCAACCGACCATTGATGTGGATGGGAACGAATCTTCGCCTATTATAATATTTTGTGTTATTTGTTTCATCCTTGAGTTGGTAATCGATTTACGTTTTCTTTTTCAGCTGTCATACGTCAATTGTTAGACGAATAAAGCCTATCATACGGGCCTCCTACTCTTCCCTTTCTGACTCAAGATTGATCGTTGTATCGTCGAATCTGATTATTCATAACAATTTATTCGTCTAAACAATTACGTGATGGAACGGATCCTACGCCCTGAGAGGTTTGACGTCGATCCCAACGCAGTTAACGCTCCTAAAGAATGGAATCACTGGCTCTGTACGTTCACTAATTTCTTGTCGTCTATTGACAGTTTTCATCCCAACAAATTGACTACGTTGATCAATTACATCTCGTCCTTGGTCGATGAGTATATCTCCGAATGCGATAGTTATGATGATGTGGTCTCCATACTACGGGACCTATATGTGAAACCCAAGAATGAAGTATTCGCTCGTCAGCTGTTAGCGACTTGTAGACAAGAAGGTGGACAGACGCTGGACCAATTTGCACAAAGATTGAGGTTGATCACGAAAGACTGTAAATTTAAAGCCACTACTGTCGAGCAGAATCGAGACAATGCGATTTGAGACGCTTTTATAAGTGGTCTACTGTCTAGCCAGACTCAACAGAGATTGTTGAAACAAAAAGTGTTGAATTTTCAGGCTGCTTTCGATCAGGCCAGATCGCTTGAATTGGCGAAGAAACAGTCTCAAATATATCAGTCCACTCCGACTAACACCTACGCGGCTGCATCCGAGGTCTCAGAGAACTCGCCTAACCCTACCAGAATGCCTGATGTGGCAGCCTCCAGCTCATCGACTGGCAAATGTTTCTTCTATGGGTATGACAAACGCCCCTTCAAAGTGCCCTGCCAGAGATGCGTTATGTAATGGGTGTGGAAAAAAGGGACACTCTCAAAAGGTCTGTTTGATGTCCCGGAACCGACAGCCCTGCTGTTCTATCACTCGATCGTCCATTTCGACTGCCACATTAGCGGCGGCTCCGGAGTGCCTTTCGAATGTTGTAGTTGATCTCGAAGTTTACGGAACTCGCTTAAAAGCTTTGATAGATACTGGCAGTTCTGAAAGCTATGTAGCGGCTAGCGTAGTGTTGCAGAATGACTGGAAGGTTCACAAATCTCGTAGCAAGTAACAATGGTCTTTACCATTCTGTCGAGTGACACGCGAGATCACGTCCTGACGTCGAACAAATACAAAGATGCTGTGTATGAGGGAGTGAAGCTGTCAGTTCTACCGCATTTATGTGCAGACGTTCTCCTTGGTCACGACTTTTTAAACTTCATAAAAGTGTTGAAATTCTATTCGGTGGGCCAAAACTACCATTTTCACTCAGTTCATTGACCCCAGCTCACATCGAACCTCCTCGTCTTTTCCAAAACCTGATGCCAAACTTCAAACCCATTGCAACAAAATCCAGAAGGCACAGTCTAGCTGACGAAAAGTTTATACGCGATGAAATTCGGCGTTTGCTTGCTGAAGGAGTTATCGAGCCTTCCTCCTTCCCTTGGAGAGCTCAAGTCTTGGTAGTCATTAGCGACGGGCACAAGAGAAGAATGGTAGTTGACTACAGCCAAACAATTAACAAATATACCCTTTTGGATGCCTATCCTCTCCCAAAAATCGACGAAATGATTGAACGCATCGCCATGTACGACACCTATAGCACTCTGGATCTAAAGAGTGCTTATCATCAGATCCCTATTCGAGATGAAAAGCCCTTTACGGCTTTTGAGTCATGCGGACGTTTCTATCAGTTTTGTCGGATTCCTTTTGGCGTGACGAATGGCGTCGCTTGCTTTCAACGGACTATTGACAATATAATAGCACGCCAACGGCTGACAGACATCTTTGTTTACGTTGACAATATTACAATATGTGGAACCAACTCCGTTGAACATGACCTCAATCTTCGAAAGTTCCTAGACGTGGCCAGAAAATATGGACTGACTTTCAATGAATCGAAGAGCATCATCGCCGCCAAACAATTCAAACTTCTAGGTAATGAGGTATCCAAGAATAGTATTAAACCGGATCCTGACCGCCTGAACCCTCTGCGAGAATTAGCCCCTCCCCTTAACTTGAAATCCCAGCAACGGATAGTGGGATTATTCGTTTACTACTCACGGTGGATATCTCACTTCTATGATAAAATTCACAAATTTGTACACAATACCACCTTCCCCCTACCCACTGAAGTCAGAGAAGCCTTCGAAGCTCTGAAAGACGAGTTATGCAAAGCTGCTATTTCTACTATTCAGTACGACACCCCTTTGGTTGTTGAGACAGACGCCTCTGATGTGGCCATCGCAGCCACTCTGAATCAAAATGGTCAACCGGTAGCTTTCTTCTCGCGTAGTCTGTCATCCAGTGAGCGGCACCATTCCGCCGTAGAAAAGGAAGCGTATGCTGTCGTGGAATCCATACGTAAATGGAAACACTTTCTACTTCGCAACCATTTTAAACGTGTTACTGACCAACGCTCCGTCGCCTTCATCTACGGCAATCAGCACATAGGGAAGGTTAAGAACGATAAAATTGAATGTTGGAAACTGGTACTGTCGCCATTCAAGTTCGTTATTGTTTATCGACCTGGTAAAGACAATCGAGCGGGAGATGCACTCTCGCGAAATTGTTGCGGGGCTCTAATGACAAATATCGACTTGAAAGGACTACATGAATCGCTTTGTCATCCCGGCGTTTCTCGTTTGATGCACTTCGTCCGCGCCAGAAACCTCCCCTTTTCTGTGGAAGTAGTTCGAGGTGTTGCCAAATGTTCAATATGCTGTGAAATCAAACCTCGTTTTTTTCGAAAGCTCGAGATGAGCTCATAAAAGCCACACGACCATTCGAAAGACTGTCGATCGATTTTAAGGGTCCCCTTCCATCAGTAACTCGCAATCGTTATTTATTAACAGTTATTGAATATTCTCGATTTCCTTTTGCTTTGGCATATTCTGATCAGACTAGTGAGACCGTTATTAAATGTTTTTGTCAGTTCTCGTTGTTTGGTGGGTCGTCGTTCATGTTGTCAAATGTTCAACAGTTTCTTCACGAAAGGGGAGTCGCGACAAGTAGAACAACACCATACAACCCCCAGGGTAACGGGCAAGTAGGACGTTTGAATGAAACGCTTTGGAAAACTGTGTTGCTCGCCCTGAAATCTCGTAACTTGGCCATCCATCAATGGGAATTTGTTCTTCTTGATGCTTTGCACTCCGTCAGATCACTCTTGTGTACCGCAACTAATGCCACACCACATGAAAGATTATTCCCCTATAACCGAAGGTCGACCTCCGGAACAACCCTCCCGACGTGGCTCACTAAACCTGGACCGGTGTTGTTTAAGAAGAATGTCAGACAGTCTAATTATGAAACACTCATCGAAGAAGTTGAATTACTTCAATGCAATCCACAGTACGCGTACGTTCGCTTTCCTAATGGCATGGAGGGAACAGTTTCTGTTCACCAACTGGCCCCCAAATGAGAAGTCATGTCTGAGACCCCTTTGCGAGAATTGTCGACATCTTCGATCGAAGAGACCTCATCTGTACCCCCTGATTGTGTCCCTATCACAGAGCAGCATAACAGCATTCCCTCAGCTGACACACAACACTGAAGCATATGATTCCCCCAACAACGATCACTCACGTAATCTTGAAACGTTAATCAAACAACAACAGCGTGTTCATCCATATTGTCTGAGAAACAGAGACGCATAAACCAATTACACATTGACGCTCACTACCAAATATTGTTTCACCGATCAGTGTACACATGTTCAATTATTCCCTTGTAACCTACTATTTTTGTCTGCTCACATTTCTTGGTGGGGGAGAATGTTATAATATTTTGTGTTATTTGTTCCATCCTTGAGTTGGTAATCGATTTACGTTTTCTTTTTCAGCTGTCATACGTCAATTGTTAGACGAATAAAGCCTATCATACGGGCCTCCTACTCTTCTCTTTCTGAGTCAAGATTGATCGTTGTATCGTCGAATCTGATTATTCATAACACTACCCACCAGGCGGGACCCCGTACCTTGGCAAACACCCAAGGGACCATGGTCGCGCCTCCACTTGGATTTCGCTGGTCCCATCGGTGGGGTATCCTACCTCGTCTTGGTCGACGCATACTCCAAGTGACCTGAGATAGTCGCTTTCTCTCCGGCGACATCCTCTAATACGATCAGTGCCATACGTCGCATTTTTGGCCAACACGGATTTCCCAACATCCTCGTGTCGGACAACGGGTCACAATTCACATCCGCACATTTCGAAGATTTCTGCCACCGTTCGCTAATCCAGCATATTCGGTCCCCGCCGTATCACCCACAGTCCAACGGCCAAGCAGAACGCCTCGTGGACACCTTCAAACGGGCGCTTCTCAAATATCGGGGGGAATGGACCACCGACGAAGTGTTACAGGAGTTCCTGTTCGTATACTGTACAACTCCCAACCCGGCAACACCCGACGGCCGTTCACCAGCCGAGACTCTTGTGGGCCGCAAGCTTCGCACGGTCCATCACGCGCTCATTCTGACGAATGAGCCAACACAGGTGCCCGGCCCAAACTTGCAAAACGTTTTCGCCCTTGGAGAAGCCGTCTACGCACGTGACTATCGACCGGGTCACAACCGCTGGATGGAAGCAACCGTGAGTGCTCGTCACGGAAAGGTACTGTATGACGTTTCGGTTAATGGCACCATATATGGAAACGTCATCGCAATCAGTTACGCCCTCGGCACACGAACGAAAAGACAACGGAGGACCAGCACCTGCTGGCGCTGGATATTTTGTTGGACACGTTCGCAATTCCGAATACAGGAACAACCACAGCTACACCGGCCCATGTCGATGTCACCACCAACCTCCTGCCCGGGCGTTGGACCGACCGCAATAGACGCCCGCATCGTCCCATGCTCATGCAGCTGGACCCTCGGGCCAAGTGCTACGGATAACGGTCTTCTCAAATGGGAGGTGTTGAGGAAAGTTTATTTTCCCCAACAACGGTTTAATTTTTGAGATATCCTTGAAAATTAATTCATAAATTTGAATTTCATTTTTTCGGGCCGCAACGTGCTAAAACTTAAATCCGGCGCACGTTTCCCCTCTGTCTTTGATTGGTCCATTTCACTTTTAATGGGCTAATTCCAGTGGGGTCTTCCAAGGCTGTTCAAAAACCATATATACGCGAACGCTGGTCTGGTTTGAGAGCAAATACATTCTCGGCTAATGGTCACGGTCTTCTGTGTTCTTCTGGGGTTTTCGGGTATCGTTAAGCGCTGAGCTACGGGTTCGTGATTCGTATATTCGTACGCGGTCATTTCTCGTCATAACAATATGATATCGATAGCGGGGGTCTGCAAAGTACGTACGAGAGCTGCCTGCTGACCTATTAGCATGAGTGTCCGAACATCAGAAGTGGCAAGCCTAAATGGTGTTCGGGGGGAAGTAGCGGCTTGTGTCCTTCAGTTCAGTGAATCGTGGTGTTTGATGCAGTACCATTCTGCCCATGATTTCCGTAACGAGTGGCAACTGAGGTAAGTTTCTGCAGTTTATCGATAAACAAGAGGAGGGAGCCGCCGAGTAGAATTACTTGAAAAAAGACGGTTAGATGAGGGGAAATAAGTTGGTGAGGTAAAAGATGACGGGAGCGAACCTGGCCACCAATATCCAGGTCGGAGTTGTGATAAGAAGACGCGACGAACCTCATAATTACTACGCACTCGTAAGTTCATGGTTGTAAGATGGAATACTTTTCAGCTGCCAAAGTCGAAGAAGGGGTTGGCTCGGGAGGCTCAACCCAGAGCCTTTGGTTGAAAAAAACTAAACACAGGGCAGCGGGGCGAAGTACGGTGGACAGTAGTAGTCATGTCCATAGACCCTTCGGATGGAGTTCATCTCCTAGGATGCCCAGTGTGTGACGGAAGCAGCGCAGCAGGCAGAAGATTAACGCAGGCGGATATTATTTAGCAGATCTGAGTTCAGTCGCTCGTATCGGGTGGCACCAGCGTGTAAGTAACGAAGAGGTTAGAAACCGGGTGTTTGGTAGTGATTGCCAAACGAGTTCTTTTGTGCCGTCTCTAAGTTTACTCACGCTTAGATGGTTAGGTCATGTATTAAGGATGCCAGCTAGTCGTCTTTCACACCGAGCACTGTTCGCTGACATTGCGACCGACTGGTGTAAGGTGCGAGGTGGACAGATAGTGCCCTGGCATAGGGAAATGAAGTCGTTCACGAGGGGGTTGGCCACTGTAGATCGAGTTCGTCTCCCGGGTTGGGGCCCTCGCGACTCACAGAGTCGGTGGTTGGAGACTCTAGGTGAGATGGCGGCTAATCGAACTCAGTGGCGTGAATGCTGTCGTTGTTTGTCTGACTTCTCTCTGAAGTGAGTGCATTTAATGACGCGGGGCAGTGAAAGCCATAAGGAAGCTGTCTTGCTGATGACGCCTTACTCTCACTTGCAGCTCGGTTGTTTGTTTGCAAGGTGTAGGCACCTTGATGTTGAATGTTTGAATATGGACGTAGTCATTTTCAGTGGTTAGGTCCCTTCCCACCCCCTTCTTTTTCCTTCTCTCCTATACATAGGGTTTGCTTTTTCTTCATGATTTTGTGGCAGTCAAGCATTAGTGTGAACGACTGATGTATTGCTGTCTATGATGATGATGTCAAACCTTTACTTACCTGCTTGTAAGCATGAAAAAATCCGTGGGTAATAAAATCACAAAGTTCAGCTTACTCCAATGGGTCATCCAGACGCGCAAGCGGTTAGAGTGTGCCGTGGTGACAAACGCGCCCGAGATGGCCCTCATGGATGTGGCGAATCAAGTCACTTTAACCAACATTATCATCATCACAATTACCATAGAGAGCAGTACACTAGTGGCTCTCACGTGTGCTTAACTGCCGCACAGTCATTAAGGAGAAAATCACGCTCTAGCTAGAAGGAAGAAGGAGGACAGGAGAGGGGAAGAAACACAATTACTAAAAATAGCTACGTCTGTATTCAAACATTCGGTATCCAAATGCCTACACCTTGCAGGCGAGCAACCGAGCTATAGGCGAAGGTAAAGCGTCATCAGCAAAACAGCTTCCATACGACTTTCACTGACTCGCATCATCAATTGCACTCAGTTCACAGACAACTCGACCAAACAACGACAACATTCATGCCACTGAGTTCGATTAGCCGCCATCTCACCTAGAGTCTCCAACCACCGACTCTGTGAGTCACGTGGGCCCCAGCCCGGAAGACGAGTCCCACGTACAGCGCTCAACCCTCTGGTGAACTATTTGATTTCTGCGTGCCAGGTCATCATCTGCCCATCTGGCGCCTCATACCAATTGGTCGCGGTGGCGGCAAACACTACTGAGTGTGGTGGCCGACTGGGTGGCATCCTTAGTACGTGACCTAACCTTCTAAGTCTGTGGAGATGTAAGGAGTGAATGAGGGAGCCTTTTTATGATCACTACCAAATACCCGCCTCCTAAATTTTTCGCTGATTACTCCTTGGTGGCACCCGATGTGAGCGATTGAACACAAGTATCCATGATTAAACACCTGAAAATGGTTCGCGTCTTCCACCTTGATCGACCATGGTTCGCTGCCGTAAAGTAACACAGCCCTGACTGTCGCCTTATGCACGCGATCCTTATGCATCAGAGAAATACCTCTCTGTTGCCAGGGCTTTTCTAGATTAGCGAATACTGCCCTAACCCTAGAGATACGCACTTCAACTTGATCCCCCGACACTTTCGTCGACGCTGATGCAGCTCTCTAAGTACACAAACCGGTCAACAACTTCCGTGACTTCACGATCCAATATCAAATCTACGTAATCGCAGCAATCTTGTGGAGACACTTTGTTCTTTGAAGCTAAGAAGCGCATTTGGAAGTACTTGGCAGAGTGACAAACAGTGCCTAGCATTGTTTGTGTTGTTTGAAAGTAGACAAACTGCAACACCTTGTCGTCAACACAATCCA
>QNGE01003906.1:22878-38799 GCA_008508345.1 Paragonimus westermani | reverse complement strand
GCTGATGACGCCTTACTCTCACTTGCAGCTCGGTTGTGTTGTTTGCAAGGTGTAGGCCTCTTGATGCTGAATGTTTGAATATGGACGTAGTCATTTTCAGTGGTTAGGTCCCTTCCCGTCCCCTTCTTTTTCCTTCTCTCTTTCTATATAGGGTTTGCTGTTTCTTCATGGTTGTGTGGCAGTTAAGCATTAGTGTGAACGACTGATGTATTGCTGTCTATGATGATGATGATGAGTCTTCCACCAGGCGAATGGTCAACGTCGGCATTTTGTGTGCTGTGGACAGTCCTCTATTATTGTGTGTGTGAGAAAACTGAACGAAAACGGGAATGTATGTAACGTCGACGTATGTGGTTCTAAAACTGTGATAGTCAGCTGTATTCCGAAACCTATGATGACGTATGGATATGAAGGATGGTATTATGTTCCCATACTTGGCAGTGTCCTCGTGCGTTTGGGCGACTTTAAATTTGTAGATTGATCCTTTTAATCGAACGCTCCTTTATAGTTGAAAAATGCGGGACTTATTGGTCGGCTGTGTACACGGTGCTGCTGCCGAATTTGGCGAACGCTAAAAATGGCCTATGCTCAATATACATGTGCAACTATCTGTTGCCGCTCTCTGAGCGGTCTGATGTTATCCCAAACCTGCCATGTAACCGCTACTTTGCTTGAATAAGGCGGCCGATTGGGACGTTCATATGTTCGAACAGAATGATCATATCAGAACCATGCATTGAGCGAAGGTCGAAGGTTTCCTGGGCACTGACGTCACTGCAGTCGGTATGATCGTAAGTAGTCACAATGAAAAGATATCTGTAGTCTTCAAGTCTGGAGGTGGTCTTAACAGAACCTGCAAAGCGGACGGCTCAGAGTCTGCCATTAACAGGAATCCAGTCTACCAAGGCGGCTACGGCCCTCGTGCTGAGGACTACATCTACTCCAGCTTGGCCAGTAATGACAGCTGTGGAGTCACCGGAAGTGTATAACCAGTATCTAGTAGACATGTGGGTGCTGTTAATTCCATACATCGGCTTCTCTTCTGGACTCTCGTCTCCGAAATGCAGCAGACATCGATATTCAACGAGCCTAACATTCGTGTGAGAGTGGCCTGTTGACCTGTCTCTTTTATAGTGTGAACGCTGGAAGCACGTATAACCGGTCCTGTTCTAGGACCAAGCAGAGGATGAGGGAAGATGGGGCTCACCGGCACCGTGCTTCTATGATTAATAATATCTGTTGTGGGATCTGCATATTGATAGTCTGAAATGAGGGTCTGGAGGAGCTTAAGAGACAGTAGAGAAAGGGTCAACAGTAACATGTTTTTGCTTGTCCACTCTGCTGTATGCAGCAGACAGGGCGATGCAGTATGGAATTACTGGTGTTGTGAGTATTCATGATTATGTGGCACTGAAGTACTGTCAGGACGGCCAGACCTAGACAGGAAAACGATTAGGCTCTGAAGCCTATACCACAAGACATTGGATGGGTGGCAGTGTACTAAAGCTGTTATTTTTTTCCGGAAAAAATGCCAACCCTTTTCCAACCCCCAGCGTGAAAGAACAGGAGATTATGGTTTGCCATACCTCTACCTCTTGGCCTGTTTGGAATAAGTGACTGTCAGTGTGGTTGCCATATCGTCCATTTTAGCCCAGCAGGTCATCGAGATGCACAAGCCATTACACCGCGTCAGTTTGGTTGTGACAGGTTATAAAATGTCCCGCAGATCGTGAGCTCTCTGTTCGCTTAACTGTTGACCGCGGCTATTGGCGTGTTATTCCGCACTGTCGAAAAATCTAGGGTATTTTTCCAAATGCAGTTGTAGCGAGAATCGGTTGGCAAGATCTTATTCATTGCGCCATCTTGCTAGGCAGTCCCTCGTTGCCAAGTTAGTCAGACTGTTGAGTAATCGGTTCCAGATAAGTTTCCCAGGTGTACCTTGCCTGTTTTCGTCTGCAGGTCATACTTCTGAATCAAACATTCGAACTAGGGACTGACCGTCAGCGTAAGAGAGGCCCCAAAAATCAGTTGATTAGACAGTCAAGCTGATCATTATGTATGGGAACAGCAGGATGTTGGTTGTTTTAGTCGTCCAGCTGGTTAGTGGGATGCTCTGTGCCATTCGCGTCGACTAACCATTTGATAGTCCACGTCGAAGCGTACTGGCAATGTGATTTAAGTGATCATCTACTGCACTATTGGGGTTTCTTTGTGGGAAGCAGAATTGGTTCTGGTGCCTGGTTTGTCGATGTGCACCAAAGTCCTAATGTAAATCATTCTCTATTTCATATTTTTAAGGGTAGTGGTGGTAGATTAGCATCAGAAATGACGACACTTTTGGGAGAGTTTGGAAACCTGAAGTTCCTCCTAATCTTCCCTTATCGACTTGTTACCGTTTCCATTCACGAAACAAGGAAACTCTACTTAAATGAGAAAAGTACGAAATTCAATTTATTTCATGTGCCCGTGTTTTAACCCGGTTTCTGTTATTGGATTGTTCCACCAGTTAATGGTGCATTTTCCTTTTTTATAGAAAGAATCACTTAGTAGCAACCATTCAGTCCTGACGAAATGAGCAGTTCGGTTGTAGACGAAGTTGTTGTAACGGATGAGTCGAAGAAACCGATGAAGTCTCGACGCAACCTGGGAATGTTTGGTGGTGTTTTCTGTTCCGTCACTTTGTCGCAATTCAGCAGCGTAATATTCTTGCGCCTCGGTATGTTCGCTTTCAGTCTTTTGACCTCTGCCATCCACAATATTTTTTTGTAGGTTTTGTCGTCGGTCATTCGGGTCTATTGGAGTGTTTTCTGCAGTTCCTTTTGGCCTATATAATTCTTCTTTTAACTGTCTTATCGATTTGCGCCATTAGCACGAACGGTGCGATTGAAGGTGGTGGTGTTTATTGTATCCTTTTACAGTACTGGTGCTGCATCTGCTAACTGACTGACAGACAAAGTTTTCAAAGTGTATTCAACATAGTTTTACGTATAGCCAATGTTTCCCTGTTGCTCAGTGTCGTAGTGAAATGAGAGTCTATCTTTTCTGTTTTCAATTTATTTTATAGATGTTTGTTTGCCTTAATTGGGGTTTTCCCTTGAGCATCGCGTTAGTTCGCCAACCTCGCTTACGTAAAATTCCATATGTGCAATCATTTGAGTAAATAGTGAACCACACAGTCTGCAGTGGTTCAACCGTATGCCGCCTGAGTGTTCATTTTATCGGTGGTCAATTAAAACCACTGAACAACCAATTCTATGTGTGATCATCGGCCTCTGGCGTTCTTTTTTCTCCGCTTCGTGCGGTCGGTGGGCGCTGTGTACCAAGTTCGGGGCTTCGTGATAACTCGAGTCGCTTCCTGGGACCATTAACCTACATGTTGCAACGCATCTGTCGGTGTGCCAAGTGCATCAACGCGATTACTAGCTCCTCCGACCACTTATGTGTTGTATGGTGATGTTTTCTGTGGAAACTGTTCGAAGTTTATTTTCTTTACTGCCATGACGAGCAGTTCCTTACGGTTTTGTATGTATGACTTGTAATTGATCCCGGTTTCCATGCCTACTGTGTAGCCGGTCTGTGTGGATGTGGATTCTGGCGACTATAAGACTTGCCTATTCTCAACTCTGTTCTGATTGCTACTTGTTTTTTCTATTCTGTTAGTCTTGTCTTATTGTCGATGTTGTATCTGCGGAAGCCTAAAAGCATCGTTTTACGCTCATTTGTGCTAAACTCACTAAGAACTGGATGGATTTGCAGTACGATCGCAATCGATCCCGTTGCTGTTGTGTACACGTTTAGCATAGTGTAGTCTGCCTTTGTGATGGCATCTGTCGCGCTACATGAGAGTGAACATCGTTTTGTCGTACAACCTTGTCCAAAATAGTTTTGGGGGATGTCGCTCATTTCCGTTCAAATAACTTTTTGAATATTCTTGTCGCAGCTTCTGCGTGCACACACATATATATATATATGTATGTATATATCCCGTATTTAATGTGACAATCAGATGGAGTGGCAAACGTGTCACATACGTCCACAATCCCTTGGCCTTGACTGTTATACGTGTATCAGTTATGCTTAGTCGAACTCTTGGACCGGAGTTCGGTGGAGCTGTTGGAACTGTGTTTTTCTTCGCGCAGGTTTGCTGTTCGGCGCTTTATATTACTGGGTTCGTGGAAGCTTTGGTCACCTATTTTGGACCCCAAGGTGAGTTGCGTTCTTATCGTTTCTGTTGGTTTGATGGTGTACAGTTATTTTATCTGATTTCATTCATCTTCTAAGAGGTATCATCATCTCATCACAGACAGCACTGCATCAGTGATTCACACTGATGGCTAACTTCTACACAATCACGAGGAGAAAAAAGCGAACCCTCTGTAGGAAAGGAGAAGAAAGAAGAAGGGTTTAAACACATGAAAGTTGACATTGCTATGCCTAAGTTGTCGCGGGGTTTTGAGTTACAGTATCTCAATCATGCATGGCTTCGCTGTCCGCGGAATAACAAACATGGGCGGAATGTTACATTTGCAAATTAAAAACCAGAACTTCAATTAAACTGTTTCGAAACAAAAATGACATCACAGTCTGTCCTGTGAAGCCACGGTTGTATTCATTTCTTTGAACTCCGTTCCAGGTGTCTGCTAGACGATAAATACTTCAATGTTTTATCACCACATTGATCGGTAGTTTATGACGTTCCGAAGTTGTTTACCCGTTATTCCCAAAGCAGTGTGGTTGGCAGTATTCCGTTTTCGTCCAATATGCTACCTGGGTCACGAGAACTGATCTGCACTGCACTCCTTTGGGCTTCTTCCACTCATTCCTCAAACTCGATGGAATAAACTGGGGTGTATGTGAGTGAGGACCTTTGTGGTCCAGTCAATCAATGCTACTGGGTGGTGTGATCTTGTAAAGAGAAGGCGGGGGGGCTGTTCTTTGGAAACGATAAAATGGGGTCTGCAATCATCATCATCGTCATAGCCATACATCAGTCGTTCACACTAATGCTTAACTGCCACAAAATCATGAAGAAAAAGCAAACCCTATGTATAGGAGAGAAGGAAAAAGAAGGGGGTGGGAAGGGACCTAACCACTGAAAATGACTACGTCCATATTCAAACATTCAACATCAAGGTGCCTACACCTTGCAAACAAACAACCGAGCTGCAAGTGAGAGTAAGGCGTCATCATCAAGACAGCTTCCTTATGGCTTTCACTGCCCCGCGTCATTAAATGCACTCACTTCACAGACAACTCGGCCAAACAACAACAGCATTCACGCCACTCAGTTCGATTAGCCGCCATCTCACCTAGAGTCTCCAACCACCGACTCTGTGAGTCGCGAGGGCCCCAACCCGGGAGACGAACTCGATCTACAGTGGCCAACCCCCTCGTGAACGACTTCATTTCCCTATGCCAGGGCACTATCTGTCCACCTCGCACCTTACACCAGTCGGTCGCAATGTCAGCGAACAGTGCTCGGTGTGAAAGACGACTAGCTGGCATCCTTAATACATGACCTACCCATCTAAGCGTGAGTAAACTTAGAGACGGCACAAAAGAACTCGTTTGGCAATCACTACCAAACACCCGGTTTCTAACCTCTTCGTTACTTACACGCTGGTTCCACCCGATACGAGCGATTGAACGCAGACATCGGCGATCAAATGCTTGAAGACGGTTCACGTCTTCTACCTTGAGCGGCCAGGTTTCGCTGCTGTAACTTAATACGACCATCACCGCTGTCTTATATACACGACCTTTAAGCTTCAGAGAAATACCCCCTAGTCGCCAGAGATGCCTCAAATTAGAGAATACCGCCCTAGCCTCAGAGATGTGCGCTTCTATTTCGTTCCCTACACCTCCACCGCTACTGATGCAGCTTCCCAGGTAAACAAATCGATCAACAACCTCCATGGCTACATTATCTAACCTCAAATCTACGTAGTCACAGCAATGATGCAGAAGCACTTTGTATTTTGAGGCTGCAAAGCTCATTCCGAAATATTTGGCGGAACGCGAAATAGCGTCCAGCATTGTTTGTGCTGCTTGAAAGTTGTCAAACAGTAACACCTTGTCGTAGGCATAATCTAGATTAGTCAGTCTTTCACCAGTTAGGAGGTCCACGCCGGCATCTTGTGGGTGCCGCAGACAATCCTGCAATAGTGCGATCTCATCCAAGGAATATGGTGTCGAGAGAAAAGGCAGGGTTTGGGCTGTGGATGCAGTTCAACCAATTGAGTACATATTGGTGCATTCTGATAGGGTGCGGAATACGAATTCATTGGTACTTCATTTAAGAAACCAACCAGAGCCTTCTGGATATAATACAAAACGAAGTAAAAGATAAGGTGGCTCTCGGAGAAGTCTCTAATTTCCCGGAACTATCTTTTGTTCGCCCTACAAAAGGTGTACCATATTATTTTGAGTGACCTCCAGAGTTACACAGATATGTGGTTTCCCGCCATTCACGAGCGCTCTCGATCTTTCGTTGCTGTTTTTGGCATCCCTTCCAAACGCTCGTCTTCCGATTGGAACCTCGCCGTACTATGTGAACTCCTGTCTGGTGCATTTTCCGCCCTACTTTCTCATCGGCCACAGACCCTAAAGTATGAACGAGTTTGTGACCATGTTGTCTTCCGACTGAACGACAAAATAAAGCTCTGTCTCAAGGCCAGTCTTCTTTCTGTCTTCATGCGTTAGCCTTGGTTGTGAGCAGCCTATTGACGCCAAATCACACTGTTGACCAATTCTCGTATAACTGAGGTGGAACTTACATAGACAACCGGTAGATCAAGAGTGAGGGAACATGTACCTAAGTGGATTCATAAACAACTTTCACAATCGGGCATTGTAGTCACAGAGGGTCGTAAGCTTCCACCTCCGTCAGTCGGACGATACATCCCATCAACTAGCCACAACGTGGACTTGGTCTCAGTCTTCACCATCATAGTGATCCGCCAAGACCCACGGTTTTCAAAGTTTGATGAAGCGGTCGTGACAAACCGGTGTATATACCAAAAAATATTTTTGAACCTTATGCTGCCATGGGCCTAAATTACAGTGAATATCATTCAGACCACACGATTGGACATCTTTGTTTTTGTTGTCCGTTGATTTGTTCGTATACCCCCTCCCGCAAGTACTATAGAAGTTAAATTGGAAGTTTTCTTCGTTATTGCCTGTGTGGTACTGACGAACCAATACGAAATGCTAGTATCTACCAATGTTCGTCCTCTGTCTGTCTCGTTCAGCTTACTATTTGACAGAAATTCCACTCTGATGCACCACAAGCCTCTTATTGGTGCTTCCACGTTGTCCTCTACGATGTAGGTGAAATATGTGTTGGAAAGCTATATATAACAGCACTTAATATAAGCAAAGTTCAAGATTGATACCCACGGGTACACATCCTACATTTACGGGGAGCGTCAGAATCACCCCTGACAAGTGCGTGAGGCGAGTGTTAGATGAGGACACTTGAATTCACCTCCAGAAATTGAGTTGAAAATTCCCTTCGGGTTACCGCTTCCTCTAGTCTGTTCTTCTGTCACTGTTCGTCATATTTGTGACTGCTGGAGCTTGGGTCAGAAAACTTCGTTTACAAAAGCCGACGTACCAAAGTTTGTCGAATACATTATTGTGTGTAGTCTTCACGGCTCTCCGCTTAAAAGCTGTTCACCGTGAATTTTGCTATGGTTTTGGTGAACATCCAGCAATCATTCGGACGATGACAGTGTAACTATGAACCCATCTCCCTAAATTCCATCGTCCAAATGGGTGCCCTGTGTTATAAACTTGAGCATAATTTCTCATGGGGTATATAAACTCTCCACACTTTATTGAACTTTTCGTGTCTTCATCTTCTTTAGGTCTTCTGGTCGATGGGCTGTTTCCCGGTGGCAATCGATGGTGGATTTATTTGTACGCCACTTGTGTGGTGCTGATATGTTTGAGCATTTTGTTGGTTGGCAGTACCATGTTCGTCCGAGTCTTGTTTGTCATTCTCGCTGTAAGTTTTGTGTGTTTTGACAATTTCTTATCTCTCCTGTTGATCTTCGTTCCTAATACTGAACAGTCCGATATCTTCTGTAAGCGTACTGTTTTGTGTTCTGAACCCGTTTGTTGACTTTTATCAGCTATGAGAATCGTGCCCTTCGCGTGCTGTTTGTTCTATCGTTGGAACACAAATTTTTCAGTCGTCTCGAATATGCTTTGATGTTGAACGCAATTCGTAGCAGTGTTTTTTGGTTAAGTTTCAGTGTAACCCAGTGTTATACTCAAATCCGATGTGCTTCATGATATTGTCATGGTATGAGCGACTTATGGATCTTTTCCCAGACGATCAATTCTTTCATTCTGTCCCTACCACCGTTTCTGTTGCTTACGTTCAGACTGAGTTGTATCCATGACTATCGATGTGTCTGCTGTCTAGTGGAGCTTGCGGTTACACCTCCAAAAATTGCGAATCCACGCTATCTCGTTTACTCTTTCATCTCAGCGTATGTGATTATGCTTGTCCCTCTCCGTAAAACTAACACTCCTTTAAGTTCATCATCCTGAAACTGTAAGGAAAACTCCGACTTCGATCTTTTTAGTACGATTGTAGAAGCCATTGTTCATTTGCCGCCCTCTGAATCTATATGAAGGAACACACTTGATTCTGTTTGATCGCATTGATCCAAACCATCAAGGTCACTGTCATGGTTCTTTTCTCAGCTGCTTCACATATTATTGTTCAGGTCTTGAGTCGCCTAGTGCCACCCATCTAGTGTGTAGTCCGATCAATGAATCGTTGAATACACATGAGCTGGAATTAACCGAGTTTGCCTGTTGACAGTATGTAACTGGAGCACAAATGTTCCGTCTCAACTTTTACACTCAGGTATATATTTTAGTCGGAATTCACCTGCAAATTGGTTCTTGCTACACCCTGTCGGTAGTACGTATTCTTATCATTGGGGTCATTTATTGGAATTAACGGGTTACTTAGCATGTCTCCAAGTGTAATCCGGCAAGCTGAATATTACTCAATAAAATGTGGTCAGGTATTTGCGAGCAATGATCTGATCTTTCCTACTTCGAGCTTAACGCCAGATAGGTCAACACTGTCAACCTCTTTACAGAAAGTGTTGACTGGAAGTCTGTCGGAATGCATAATCCATGTTCTGTTTTCCAAACAATATCGGTAACTTATGTGCGCCTGATGCTTCCGTTGTCACGCTTGCGGAAATATAAATATCTGAACAAAGTTTTTTGACTGTTCGTCCATAAAACTTTTTGTGTGTTTCCGTATGCGTTTTTAGGGCGGATAGGTGTGCCCTTTCTAACTGATCTTTATTGCAAAACATGTGTAAAAAGTCCACAGAGTAACTCGTTATAGATCCACGCGGCTGGCTAAAGCGCATAGCGGACGTCATCTATTTTTGTTGAGAACGAATTATTTGCTAGCAGTGGTGTTCAACTATCTGATCTCACATGAACCAGTCGACTACCATTTATCATCTCTTCCTGTTCTCCCCAACCAGGTCGTGTTTGTTGTGATCGCCTTTTCCTTTGGCAGTTTCTTTCAAGGCGGCTTCTTGGTTGCGGTGCCGAGATCAAACACTTTAGTGTACAACTCCTCTGTGCCATCTAACTCGACAATCTACAACCAGTTTACAGGGCTCAGTCTGGACACTCTGCGGAGTAATCTTTTTGGTATGTACTTCCCGATGGCATTTTGTGGGATATCATTGTCATTGCCCATTGTTGGTTAAAAATGTAAACAATAGGTGCCACACTGCTCGGTTCGTGCGCATTTCGATTTCGCTGTCTGTTTGGAAGTATTTAACATAAAAGGTACCGTATTGGAGGTTTTCCTTTTCAGCATGCCAAATCAAGTCAAGAAGTTGCTGTGTAAATCCGGAATGGTGGCTACCGGTCTGTCAAAACCTTCACATATTTTGCAATAATCGATAAAAGATGAAGTGAAACGATGGAATGAGGATAGGTTTTGAGTTTACCTATGTTGACTAAAGTTCACACTGCTATACACCAGTTGTGCAACAGCTGGACTCGGGGTTCATAAAAGTTTTGGGTGGATATTGATTAACTGAAGATCTGTACAGCTGGATGCGAGCATGCAGGGATTTTGCTATAAGACTGGATAACTGACGAGGTTGGTCTTTTGACCCCCTCATGGTTTTTTCAACACACTACTTTGCCACAAGGATTTATTTGTAGTACGAATGTAAATGAGGACGTTTTCCATAGTGAAGGTCATATTCATTACCGTTGATTTTTAATCAGCATTGGGATGTGTTATGCTATTTTTATCTCTACTGTCTTAGCAGTGACGTATTATAATTAGCCTGGAGGATAATTTGTAAACTTCTTGCCTATTGCGGCCTGCTCAAGTCCCCTCTTGTGACATGAGCACTGTCGGTGTTCGTCACTTCCTATTACACAAACTCCTGAGTTGCAATCGGCTGACCAAACTATGGATGCACAACTATGTTTAGTTGGGTCATTTACTGTCCATGCTAGCTGGACGTTTGCCGCACTAAACGTCTTTTCACTGATACCGTTAATCGATTGACACTGTTGCAGAGTGGCTCAGCAAGGAAGTTGTGAGATTTGACGAGTTTCACTGTTCTGTTGGGTAAAGTAGATACGTTCTGTTTGCCCTATTGGGGACCTCAAGGTGAGCGGAAACGCCTCCTGGCTGACTGTTTGCCACAATCGGTGACCTGTCTGCACCCACAATTCCAATTCCTTTGTCTCTAACCATCTCTTGATAAGTTTGTGCATCTATGTTGTTCCACGTCACTCGTAATAAACGACGGCTGAAAACATGGCATAGTCTGATTAAAACGATGATCTTCACAACTAAATTATCGTCGATTGTTTTTTTTGAAGTAGCTCAGTAAAATTTGAAAACGTTCCGTGAAATGCCGTTTTACGTTTGGGCTGGCTATTAAGTTTACGTTCGTAACTTAGTCTTAGGTTGTTGCGCACAAATTGATTTTTTTTCAAGTACCGTGGTCGTTTGTTCGTAAATGATAAAGTACACGACCTCCACTCACCGTTCAGTCATCTTTCTTGTCGTTCAATCATGTCTTTTTATGTGGCGCTTGTGTGACTAGTTAGCAAAACAGACCAGTCGGTCAATTCGAATAATGTCAGTTTTACAAAGCGGGACATCTGTGTTGTTCGTCGGAACATATCTACTTTGCCATCGTAAACGGTCGCAAGACCTGGTTCTGTCCAAGTTTGTACAATACTGCTACGTCTACCCTGTGCACGACCCACGCACAATCAGTGATATGGTGTTTGGATATTCTTTTTCTGGTGACGCCACTGCAACGCTAGTGTCCAGATCGTTTTTTTTTGCGTACAGTGTGGGCACGTGCTGATGTTTACTGATCGAATGAGTCGAGTAGCAGAGGTTCGTGTGGCCTTCCCAATAGCCAACACTGTTCCGCATGCATCTGGTTGCATAATTTGCCACTATAGCATTATGATCGATTTTGTACGATGCTGCTGCTGCTGCTGCTGCTGCTGATGCTGCTGCTGCTGCTGTTGCTGCTGCTGCTGAGTGTGATGCAGATGGGAATAATAATTCTGTTGACTATGAAACTTATTGTGGTTTATGACGAGTTCACTTCGCATGGAAAATAGAACAAAACCCCACTTTGTTGTCAGGCACCTTGACCATATTGGTTTTCTGCTGTTAGGTAACTCGTTAACATAAAAGTTACTTATGATCAGAAGGTGAATAACGCCAATAAAAATGTATATATAGTACATAAATAGTAGTGTATCAAATACAAAGCTATGGGAAAATGTTTGAACTGATCGAAATCCGGATAGCACAGTAGAAAAGATTTCGACTGTTACGGACCACCAACTGAGACAGTGGACGTATGTGGGTATGACGGATAGATGCGCTGACGTGAGAGTAGTCCTTGGTTTGTGATTCATTTGCTAGATGAAGCTGTACAAGTCCTGGAGTCGAAGGTGGAACAGCGAGTCGTTTAGTTTGTGAGACGGCATCAAGGCAGGATGTGCTGTTCAGCATGCTGTGCACCAGTGTATGATCATTTCTTTTGATGCGCCACGTATAGGTGTAACAAACCTGATTAATTTTTGTAACGGTGTTCGCGACCAAGATCCTTGCCAAGTAATGAAATAGGTAATGTACTGGTGACACCGACACTAACATTGCTGACCGGGTTGGAGCTGCCGACCATGCCTGGCGTTCCATGTCAGGCTTCGTGTTAGGCGCTCCTTTGTGGATGTGCCAGGCTTTGGCTGAAAAGGCCTAGCCATTACTGAAGTTCAAATTAGCGTTTGAATTGTAGGCCAAATGGGTATCAAGGTCGAGGTGCGTTAACTACTGGATACGACATGTTAGGTACGTAACCGGCGTGGTTACATACGTGACAGTTTCAACAGTATAACTGAGAAAGGTTTAGGGTCGAACGCATTAGAAGTATGGTGATTGGTTCACCATGATGCTTCAGTTTACCGGACAACAACCTGTCAATTTCGATTGGAGTCATTCGAACCCCTATAAACCCAGCAAATGAAATCTTTTAATCTGCCAAGGTTCTTCGGAAAACCCTGCACCATCCGCTACTTCAGTGGTCACCTTGTCACTCCATATACTTCGACATTGAGTCCCTCAGTACACCCACATTCTTCGCTGTTCACGATTAAAGTGTGATGAGATTTTTTAAAATTTATTTTTCAGGTTTTCTCGGGACCTGATAATCACCGGAACGATGCTTCCGGGGTTAACAATACGGACCTGTTATCCAAGGTCCCCAGTACGCACCGCCCGCATATTCTTTCGATTGTGTTCATTCTTTTAGTTCATACCTACTTTTTCTTGAGTGGCTTATACTCAGGCTTCTCAAACCTCACAGGTGAACCACCGATGGGTCACCGGACTACGCTGTGTGGTTTCCCTAAGCCCTTGATAGTTAGCATCTAAATCATGTTCAAGCGGAACACACTCGACTATGTGATGCACGCTTACTTTGGACAGTACTGCTGTACAAGCTGATCAGTATGACGTTTTCCAAGCCGAGAGTTGGCACTACCGCTCAGTCTGTACACCAAATCGTTCGTGATGTTCTAAACTAAGTGTGCTCTCGTACCCTGTTTAGGGTAGCCAGCTAGGCTGTTTGTATAAGTGAACTCCATACCAATACAGTCCTCATCATCATTGTCATATTCAACATTTAACATAGCTTTAGCTACCGTTTGTCTTAACAATACTGCAAGATGCAGGAGGATAGCTAGCAAGTGTGAGTGTATTAGGATAAAAAGTGAAAACGTAGTGGGGCTTCAGGAAAGAGATGGAAAAAAGGACCAACAATCTTCGGAACGCATGACTGCGACGCCGCTGAAACTAGTGAGGTACATAGTCGCGAACTTCCTGACCAGGTATACAACATTTGCCATTCCTACGAAGCGAGACGGTTTTGGCTTTTGTAACCCTTGATCTTTTCGTCGCTTGGTTGACTTATGCCTTCAAACAATCACCAGCCACACTGAATAGTGCGCGGCACGGTAGATGCCTTGTTGGTTCTTAGAACGCGCGACCTAACCAATAAAGCTTACGTCTTTTCATTATGTTGCCAGTCGACCACGCGTCAAATGGATTTCTCGTTGGTCACACAGGTAGCCTACATGATACACGCCAACTGTAGGACAGAACGGTGGTCGAACACCGATAGTGTAGATGAATCTTCTGCGCTCATTTGCCAGGTCTGTGATGCGTACAACGAAACTGGGAGCGTGTGCGCATTGTAAACCTGGTCATTAGTGGACCTCATCTGGACGCCACAAGTGGTTACACACTTTCACTGTTCTCGTGGACGCCTCATTAGCAATATTGCAAGCTGATATGTTAGCATTTCCTATGCAGTGCAGTCGGTGCAAAATCTTCAGCTGCTTTCCCAAAGTGACAAAAATTTGTGTTAGTGCCGATTCCATCTGGTAACTGCACCGTATTGTTCGAAAGTCCAAAGTGTTTGCTATACAGTCTGCCATATATTATTTAATCGGTTAGTCGTGATCTGTACGTCATTTACAAAAGAACCAACTGGACCAATGTGGTCTGCAAATTTTAGATCACTGAACCTACTGTCTCACAGAAACACCACTAAAGTCGTCCGGGGATGCGATGCAGATAAGAGTAACAACTCTGTGGTTGTTACATGATTTGGCACCTTTTTTGGAAGCGCGAATGGCTGTTGATACGCATCAGTCGTGAAGTACCTCTTCAGTTTCCTGTATATGACGGAGGAGTCTGGTCACTACAGACAACAGTCTCATCACTATATTTGAAAAGAGTCAAAGACTTAAGATGAAAACCCGAGTATTTCGACTTCGAAGCCACTTCCGCTTCCGATCAGTAATCGACAAGACTGTCACAACTAACTGCGCAATCTCCATGCACAGCTGGTTGAACTGACTCGGGCCCGTTGACCTGGTCAACCTGTCAGTCAAGTCATCTCGACAGGCTGCAAATTCGCCAGTCACCTTTTCGAGATGGGGCTTCATTAATCTTTTGCATTGACGTCATTTTTGCTGGATTGTATAATTCGATATGTATGTCTCTACTTTTAATAGCTCATCTTCAATGTGCGCTCCCATTGTACAAGGCACATTCCATCTGGTCAATGTAGTAGGTCAACCAATTTGCGCATTCTTATCATCAACAAGGAGATCGATTTCTGAATATTTTCTCTTATTTCAAAAGGTTTGCGGGAGCTTCATTGAGTACGTTATTGACAGTGTTTGAATTATTCTGTTGTAAAATAGGCAACTGTGAAAAACAGTCCACGCCTCTCTGTCCTTTGTCAGCTGACTTTGACCGAGGTGCTGATTCTGAAGACACAGGTGACCATCCTTGAGATTCAGTCTACCCTGCCTTACTGCTCAGTGAAATCCCTATCCCGGATCAACCGCGAGATTCAGCTTCCTCGCCACTAGGGTCCTTGAAACTAGTACAGCTGGGTCTATACTTTGTGATAAGCTGAGTGCGGACGTGTGTGTTACCGTTGCCTGTGCATTTGCATGCCTGACTCAAACTTTGATTTACGCAGCTGTGCCTCAAGCAGAACTAACGTTGTTTGCACACATCACTTCGTCAGTGCCGTATAGCCAAAAAGCGCGTTGACAGTGGAGCATCTGCCACAGCTTGTCATAGATTTAGGTCTTTGTCATCTGGGTGTTGTGTACCGCGTGCTTGCTTGAAGGGTGTTCGGTGGAATGGAGTCTGTATGCATCATTATCATCATCATCATCATCGTAACAGCCATGAGCCTGACCAAAAGGTCCTGTGGCTCGGGCCGCTGCTCACCTCAACAGTGACGTAGAATATCCTAGAAGGAAACGTTACTAAGAAGGTCAACAAATACTAAGAGAAGACTAAGCGTAAGAACTAGAAATGGTATGGATACAGATACGCCATTGACTACGACACATCGCCTTCTCGGATAGCGTCTCTAACCAGCGGTTTGTATGGTCGCGAGCACCCCATCCAGGCAAGCGATGCCTGCCCACTTTGCTCAGTGGGGCAGTCAAACTCTTCATATTTCGTGACCACGTTGTTGCTTCACAACCACCACGCGGTTTTACCCAACTGTCGGTGGCCTCAGTGTATAATGCCCGGTACGGCAAACGCTCAGCTAGCATCCGGAGCACGTGCCCAACTATCGCAAGCTGTGCAACGTAATCAGTTGACCAACTGATCGCACATTCCGAGCGTTGCGGAATGCGCGCCGGCGAACTGCCACATTGCTCACGCGATCAGCCCACTTAATGTGAACCAAGTGGGGGAGACAACGATGGTCAGACACAGCAAGCCTGTTGATATCTTGCTTGCGAACAGGCCACGTTTCAGAACCATACAGCAAAATGGAA
>QNGE01003906.1:0-21709 GCA_008508345.1 Paragonimus westermani | reverse complement strand
TCGAACTGGGCGACTTCTTCACCAACGCCCTTTCATAGGCGTTCAGTGCGTACAAATGACAAACCAACTCAGAGCATAATTAGCTCCTTCATCCACTCATACTGGCGATAATGTTGACTCAGCGGAGAGATAGACTTCTCCACGTTTCTTTTCCACGTTGTTGGTTGATCATCCATCCTGCGGTTTTGTCCTACACTTGGTGATCTTGGTACATAAGGCCCGCTGTGTTGAATACTCAGCTGACATGCGGAGCACGTGATCTAACCATCTTAAGTAGTGCAACCCGATTCGGAAACCGATGAAATACGCATCTCTGGTGCTGCGAAGTTTACTCTGTGGAGGAGTTCGATTTCTTACGTGATCACTTATATGGTCCAGGTTACTGAGCGGAGACCGATTGTCATGCGCAGCACGTGCTCTGCTAACTTCGTCACGTACAGGCTGCACTTCCGAGCCATGAAATTAAATGGAACGCACTCAAACACGGTGTATCACTCGTTTCAAGGGAAACGATTCTAAGCCCACTTTGTTCCTCAAGCGAACCTTTCGGGATGTCGTTCACGTCACAGTTACATAAAAGTGGAAACATCGGACACTCTTAGCGAACACCATCAGATGTGGTGTCCATATTGTCTTATCCTGCCTGCGAAGTGGGCATACAATCTTAACAACTCCGTGTATTTCTGTGGAAGACGATTGCGGTTGAAATAGTTCCAGAGGTCATTATGAGTAACTGATTCGAATCTAGCTAAAAGGATAACAACCGTCAGCTGCCTATAAGAGTATATATGCTCTTAAATCCGTCGCTGAGTAATAGTGTATTCGCTGTAATCCTTACAGGATCGAGTCTTGCTTGACCGCCCGGTGAACCTAATTAAAACGAGACCATCGAGTTGGATACTCGACAGATGCTCCTGTTGTTGCAGTACGGACTTCTGCTCCCCCTTTCACAAAAGAAATAGTCGTTGATATGCCCCAATCGCAAAACGCTTGAGGGAATTTCGTCAGTTCCGTTGCCAACTTTCTTCTTCACTATCTTTGAAACCGGCTGAACTGTTCATCAAATTGTTCAGCCTGCCCTTTAAGTGGCTGCGGCTGTTCGGTGGTACGAGAGCGATCTTAATTGCGATCTCACCTACGCCGACTCGATGACTGTTATGAGCCGCTGGTCAACAGTAACGAGAAGTGACTAACGGACAAATACACGAATCCCAGACACGTAGCACAGAGCTTCACAATACCTGAGAATCCCAGGAGAACACAGAAGTCCGTGAACTTTTGTCGAGAATGTATTTGATCTCAAACCAAAGGCAACATAGCAGACCGGCGTCTGCATATATATAGTCCTTGAACAACCCTGAAGAATCCCACCTGAATCGATGCTTCAAAAGTGGAATGGCCCAATCAGAAGGAAATATGTGCCAAAATTGTGTTTAGCACTTCATGGCGGGAAACATGAAATTCTGACGGAATGACGTCGCATGTGTGATGGTTTCATATCCATAGTGCACGAAGCGATCTCTATATAGCGCAGTGCGTCTTTCTGATAGGTCTATGGGTATATGACAACCATGATCAGTTGTGAATGATCGATTCATAGATATCACCATACCCTACTATTCACCAGCTCCTTTGTGCTTTGAAATATGGTATTCGAAACGGGGGGGTCGTGGGGTTCACATAGTTACAGTCTTCCATCATTGTCAGTGTGTTTCCAATCGTCACATACACCACCCAATCTTTTCTCACGGGATAAAGACGACTGAGTTGGGCAGTTGAACAGCCGTTTAATGTGACAACTTCAAGATGTTCAATGTTTTTCGAGGGGTCGGCGAGGGCGTGGTTGTATACGTTCATAGTAGCATGTCCATTCGACTGTAGGCCAATATAACAGATATACAGCGTTTCTTCGATTTATGTTTGTAGAGTAACCGATGCGCTGAGTCTGATTGCACACGGTCAACTGTCTACTGGGATCCATTCGAGTTAGCATTGCTCCACTTTGGAATTGTTTGCGATTCGTACTCAAGGTTGATCTCAAGCGTCAGCTTTGAATTCACCAGACACCGTAACCGAGAAACACCTCGATCAAACGGCCATGTAGAGGAGAGGTGAGGTAAACAACGGCGCTAGAATTGTAGGAACGCGTCTCTGGCATACATACTTAACACATCAACTTCCAGACTTTTAAAGGTAGTTGCCAAGGCATGATGCCAACGAATTTTTCGCAGAGTGTGGACATTGGAAGCGCCAATGTGTACCAGTTTTCATTTAGTAGCTCTGTTTACCCGAAGGTGAATCGAAGGCAGAAAATTGACGGGTCGAATTCTATATGAACAATGTCGCTCGTGCGAACAATAACTCCCGTCACTTCTTAGTCGCTTGTGCTGCAGAACTGGCTCGGCTTGAGAGACACTATATCCATTCTCTAACAAGGAAGTGTAATTCACGTGTAAGCAAGCGGTCTTTTCCAATTTCGAGGATCGTGCTGGCTATCCCGATCCCAAAATCTGATCTGCTAGACAACAATTTTCTTGGGAAACTACTTGAAGCGGATTACTCAGGAGCTTAACTCCTTTAGCGTTATGATACTTGTCTTGCTCCGGGGCGCTGCAAATATGGTACGGACTAGATTCTGATTACTGTTGCGTTTAGTAGATGTTTTCAAGACCACATCGGTTTTTGAGTGACACTGAAAGTTTGTCCGTCGTATTGGACAATACAGTGGCAGTCACGGTCAACCGTTGGACAGTCTGATTGTTGTTTGTTTGCGAACATCTTTGCCGTTTGTCACAGTTCGTATACGGAACACAATAGTGCTGCAGCTATCAGTCTAGTTCAGCTGCACACACACGGAGTCTCGCCTTAATGCTCTTACACTTCCATAATGTCCTTCCACGCCATACGAGTGTTGTTCAGCCTTTGGCCTGTCTGATCTGATCGAGGCCCTTGTCAATATAATCTGGATCAAGATAGATCGGCTAGCCTGCCCATCGCATCGGTGTAGAAGAATTTGTCAGGACCCGTGCTTAACTGCAGAAATTACGTGATTAGCCTGCGTGGTGTGCACCTCTCATCTTCATAGTGTAATGTCGCTACAACATGAGATTGGCATTCACTTTATTTTTGTCGGTGTGGGCGCACCGCCAATGAATGTTGTTTGCATCAGCTATCTGGTTAGTGTTATCTCGAGGTTTTGTTGTTGCCGGCAAAGACTCCATGAGAATAACCAATTCACTTGACATATTCGTGTCGAACAGACGCTTGTCTAGTGTGCACTGCTAAAGTCTGCAATGCGTGTGCGCGTTCAGCCCTTGTTTATTGATGAATGACCTGCTTCGTTCACGCTGAAGATGTGAGCCCTCATTCATTGATCAGTTTTATGTCCGCTAATTGACTTTTATCGGTCCCACTGATAAGTTCACCAATGCGTCAGTTAATCCGCTCAAATTTGGCAAATCTCAGAATTTGTAACCGGTTATCGGGTGAATAAAAATGCACAGTCTAGGTCAAGTACTACGGATGGTAACAGAGTATCCCACATCGCGGCCTGTCATCGGGCGATAGCTTGTTTATGAGTTACAAAAAGTGACAGCCTCGTGAAAAAAATCTGGAGCGTGCTGCCTTTCACGTTAGTAAAGCTGTCAGACTTAGCAGTGTGCTACCTTTACCGACTGGCCTGTAGCTGTAAAGTTCTACATCCATGTCTGTTGTTTTGTCTGCTTATTCGTTTGTTCATTTTATCGTTTTATGAACCAGTTACGATCAACGAAAGCGTGATACTTCATACCCGCGGGCACAGTACAAAGCATAAAGTAGGTGCATATGTGTTTGACTCCACATTAGGGCCCACGACATCGAAGTAAGTATCAGTTGAATGCTCTTCATGTTTTCTATCACATAGTAGTGCACATGTATACTTTTGACAAAGAATACGCTCTCTATGGAGATGCTTATGACCATCCTCTGAAAAGTGCCACCTCTAACCGCACGAGCACAGTACCGTGTAGTCCATGGCGATTGCTGTTGTCTGTGCCTTTTCTGGCGTGGAAACACAATGTGGGTACCTGGCACACATTCCGATTTCATTCATCCTATGCATCGTGGTTTGAATTGACCATGAAAGAACATCATATAGGGAACTCGTCTGGGTTGCTGTAGACCGCGCCTCTCTGACTAATCGCCACGAGATTCGACCGTCTCCCAGTCTGCATTAGTTCCTCTTTATCTGTTTTCTTCCCTGTTTGTCGTCTCCGACTACAAAGTACCGCACAACTCACGTTCCTATTGTGCATCGGAACTCCTGTAAAAGTTGACCACCCCTTGTCTTAGTCCACCTGCTAGGAACTTACCAGTCCTCATTACTACTTTGTGTGATAATCTTGCAGCTGCCTCTGCGAACTCCACCCACAAATTCCAGTCAACCACAGAAGTCCTCTTGGAAGTTGCTGTCATTGCGTGGAGGTCAGTTGCTAGTTACTAATCGCACGTACACAAGTTAAGAGAATGCCGCTAAGTTCCTGTGTGATTTCACCAGCGATTATCGTGTGGCTATAACAAATGCGTTCAAGAGGGTCGTTTTTCGTCAAGCAAGGCGTGATCGGTCGGATTGGTCTTGAGTTACATTCACAGTTGAGAACTTCGTTACCTGCACGGTTGGTGCTAAGCTATCCGGAAGCAATTCGGAAGTGAAAGTGAGACTTTCAACTTTCGAGAAGCATACGTGACGCACCTGTAGTACTCTCGTGTTATCCTACCACTAATCGTTTTAATTGTTCTCTTCCCATTATCCCACATCAGCTGACTACGTAAGAGATTACAACACCGGCAACACTATGTCTTTCGTTGTGGTATTTGCGGTTGTCTTTTCGGGCGTAACCGGGATCATGAACGGTGCGAACGTTTCGGGTAAGTTGGAAACGAGCTCGTTTTTTGTGGTAACTTTCAAAACTGACCACCCATCTGGACATCCACGATGTGATTCTTGCTTTTATATTGCTACCTTCGGTTCCGTCTGTTCCGTTTCATAACTAATTAGATCCATTATCTGCGATTGACGACAACTGGTTTTGATTGGCCGTAGTTGAAAATCGTACTTTTTTGTGCAGTTTTGTCAGCTTTGCTTGGTCCAGTAGTCGCTTGGGTCCAGTAGTCGAAGTTTACAAGCTGACAGAACGTCTTTCGATCCCTTTAATGGGCTGATAGTACTTTTCAGTGCGCGCGGCCGCCGAATACGACTCCAAAATTTGGCCCGTTTCCTGATTGGTGGTCCAAGACAGTCTACCTTCCATTGCGCGTGTCTGCATACTGAGGACGCTTTTTAAACAGTCGCACGTTTTACCTTTGTGTCTTCGAGACGGTCTAGTCTGGGTTGCTAATGTGTGCTCGTTTTGTGACTTGATTGTTAACTGGTGGTGAGGCTTTTGAGTTCGTCACGTTTGATAGATCGATACCAGCCTGTTAACTGAAACCGGAAACACGATGTTTGCCTGTTGTAAGGGAGAGTCAGTACAATAGCTGAAGAGTTAACTTAACTGACTTTCAGATTCTCCGGCTAGGTAACAAGACTGAGTCTCAGGTTGGGAGTTACTGTCTACTTGATGCAGTTGCCATGGCTAGTCTTTTCGGACCTATCTCCCGCGCAATTCTTCATAGCGAATATCAAGGAGGGAACAAAACATCTAATTGAAAGTCAGATGTGAGTAAAATTAGTCTTTGGCTGTCACAAGTTCGATGCTTGTCCTCAGTCACCTATTAGAAAAAAGTTCGCTTGCAGGGACCTTTGCTCATTCCGATCAAACATTTAGCGGAGTTATGGTATCGAACCGTCAGACTCATCAAATTGGTGTATGCCCTCCTTGCTGTTTAGAAAATCTCAGTGTTTTGTAAGCTCTGATTTTCCTGTTTGTCAATGCGGTTCGTTGTTCACATTACTGGATCGATCATCAATTGTACAGGTGCTTGGCTCTTCTGTTGATGTTTTCGGTCATTTGTAAATTGTCGGTTGCTATGAGCTGCTAAAGTTAGGCTCACTAACAGAAAATCTGCAGTCTAAGGTTTTCCCGTATAATTCATTGAAAAACGCAGTAGCGCTATTTCCCAGAAAATTGCATCTAACAGCAGTATCCAAGACGAGCTTCCGTTTCTCTGGGACTGCTGGTTAACAGTGATAAAGGAGCATGTGAAAACCATCGCACCGAGAGTCCACGCTGCTTAAAAACGATGTATAGTACGATGTTACTCTTGACTACGAACATCGAGACTGCGTTTGGTACAAACCGACTACCTTCTGCTTGTATCAAGTGTCAAATCAATTGAAGTGTAAATAAAATCGCCAAATATTGACTTTCAACATTGAGTTAACACATTAGTGAACCGCACTATACATAGAACTTTGATCCGGTTCACATTTTTGGACTTTCTAGTGCAACACAAAAAGGGCACGAGCCTACTTCGTGATCAACAACTTTACGCACATACTCTCATGCAGCTTGACTTTCACCGTCCTTGCTCGAAGAAAATCAGACGAACCGTTACATGAACCTTTCGTATGGCCCGCCAGATGTGTACGGAACATAATATGCAAGGAAAAGTGATAACCATTTTTCCACTTTGGCGGAAGGTCGTTGCTGCCTTACTTATTTTATCAAAACACATTGCCACCTACTGCACTAGTGTGCCGAAATATTGAGAATGAAGAGGGTCTGGACAGCACAACGTGGTTTCACTTCATTGGAAAAAATAATGTTTACATTAGTGATTGCTAGCGAACGACGGTCGTGTTACCCTTTGACCTATTGATTCCTTATTATTTTCCAGGATTTTGGTTTAAACAATCAGTGGGTTTAATGTGACAAGTATTCAAACAAATGGTTTTACTCACTACTTCTTACAAGCTAGTTCGACAGATAATCGCCGTTTTAGTGGACCGACACTGACAGGCCCTAATTCTGCCCGCATTTACTTGTGTGTGACTTTAGCGTGGTCACGCGTTTTCCGTTGTAGACTGCTGCAGTCCGCTTTAATTACAAGCATTAATTATCAGCCGAAAAACAAACTGGCAGTAGGATCATTTTCCAGTTGAAAATCACTCACATTTGATCGCAGCCTTCGCATTCAGGTAGACTTTCCAAGCAGCCTCTTTCGAAGAGAAGCACTAGACTCGAGTTTCGTTCTAATTAGAGCTCATCAGTAGTGCATATCCTTGCCACGGCCGGCATTTGAACTCCGGCCATTCCAATCATGAGGCAACCGTGTTGACCACTGCGCCATTGACCTCACATTGGGCACTACCGAATTATCAAATCTAAATTACTTCACAAACGTAAGTATTATGAAGTGATCGGTTTCTCCCCTGAACAATGTTTGACAGCATTCGTTTCTGGATAGGCCTCTCAGCAGTTAAGGTCAAAAGACATCTGACCACGTGCTTTGTCGCAAGCGCCTCGCATTGAGCCACCTGTAATTCTGTTTGTATACTTGAAAGAATAAGGCTGGGGGCTTGTCATTGAAAATTCTTATAACACACTTGGTCATCTCTATGGTCAGTTCAAAATGAGATATAAATCCCTGGCTCTCTGAAAAACACTCCAATGGTAAAAGCTAACGGAGGAAGAGATGATGATGCCGAAAATGTATGGCGATAGGAAGCAGCAGACCTGTGGAGAGAATGGAACTTCTGGGACACGCAATAGTGCATTTTATTCGAGCCATCGATTACAAACACACTCAAGTTGTGACCTATGAACCTCAAGGTATACAGTATTTTCATCCTTTTCTAACGACCGTCCTCAAGGCAAGCAGCAATGGTGTTTGTAGGTAGGCGTTCTGTATTCGAATCAGATTAAACAATGAGTTATTAAAAAATCAACTATCACGTAGTGTTGTATGTTGACATCTTGTTTTCTTCACTTCATTCTTGTTGGTTTCTTCGTAATCATCGTCATTTCCGGAAAAATGACCTCAAAGATGCTCACTTTTGCATGGTGACTAAAATCTACCTGATATAGACTGATGTGCTCACTATCGAGTTTTGATGAATCAAACTATTTTCATCTAGTTGTTAGATAGCGGAGTAAGTGGATCCAAACGAATCTCACAACTTATCAGAGTCTATCGTTTGGATCTGTTGTAAGCGGATAAACTTTACTTGATGTCTGCATCCTTGCTAAGCGGGGACTGACTGTTATGCACAATTACGGCAAAACATTCTCCAAGTTACTGTGTGGTGATAGTGCTTAGCGTATTTGGTCGCTAATTGTTGATCTGATAGATTACATCCGAACCCTTCACCAAGGCAACCGATGTTAGAAGTAACCAGACATACTTCGTTTACACATATATTCTCCGCCATCTTCTATGACGCCTTGTGCAATGTGTACACCAGAAACTACCTTCTCCATTATTCTCTGGAACGCCCATACAACTTCATTATTCAGAGGTTTCATTTGGTGACAAACGTCAAACCTTAGTGCTACTGAGGTTAGCTTCTACGTGAAAGTTATGAACTCCTTCCCCTTTTGTTATTAAGCGGACTCACTGACGCAGTGAATTTCATCGACGATAGCACACTCGAGAGGAACTAAAACATTCTGATTGAATGGTGATTCGATCAGTGAGCTGCCAGCTATATAGCTTCCATCTTGTCTGGTACTAATCACAGCTGAGCCAGTTAAGAATTGACCAACGTGGATGCCAATAACCGACGGTTATGGAGATGGAGATGCCACACTACATAGGTCTTTCTGTCAGCGTAAATTTCATCTTGTTATCAGGTGTGTCCACTCGTTTTGCGGATTAATTAAACCGAATCGACTATCGTTCCACCCTTCCACTTTGTTATGGCCATGTGACGCTTTGTCTGCCTTGCTGTCATTTGTCAATTTGAACAAAGCAGTTAGAACACGAAAACTGCTGGATACAAGCATTTCGTATTGACTCATCAGTACCAACTTTACAATAGCATTGATGGGCTCTTTTTTATAACAAACGAATTGAAAGGTGGATACTCAATAAACGGGTTAGGATAAGTCATTAAGTCCAGGGAAGGGTCAAGTTCACGAACATAGAGAGCTGGTTTGAGTCGATTGATTGCAACTGCTTCAGCAAATCGTAAGATTCTCGGGTTAGAATTACGCAACAAGATTCTGAACGCACAAGATGGATCGATAGCGACTGAGGAAACTGGCTGTTTACGCGTTTCAGCAACATTGCCATTCTCCGGCAACACAGACTTCTGTACCCATTTTGGTATATGTTCCTTCATTCCGGAGTTCAAGCATCTCTCAGTTCTGCCTATGTAACATACAGATGTTACATACAAATCGGTAAACACAATGTGAAGTGGCACCGATAGGCTGATCTCTTGACTGAAGGCACTGGTAGCGTATGAGTCCGAACGATTAAACGGAGTTCGGTTGCATTAAACGTTCGTTTGATTGAATGTCTTAATCGCTGTGCTGTTTGCTGCATGACATAATCACCCCTAAAGGTAGCTCTATGTAGATTCTCATTTTCTTTGCAGTGACCACCTTATCGGGTGGTAATTTTTGTCTACTGTGCCTATCTGTGAACCTTCTGGGGTAGCCATTTGATTGTAGGACAGACGTAATCAGATCTAGTTCCTCCGCGAGGCTGTCGCCCGTACAGATTCGCCTTGCTCGTGTGAAGAGAGTATTTACTAGTGCTCGTTTCTATTGGATCGGTGTGAAGCTGCTAAAGTCTAGGTATTGACCTGACCATGTGGGTTTCCCATAAACGGTTCTTCTAACCGAGCCATCTTCCCGACGACTTATTAGGATATCTAGAAATGACAGGCAGTTGTCGACCTCAAATTCACAAGTGATCTTTAGATTAAGATGACAACTATTTAGACGTTACACCAGGTTATCTATCATCTATTTAGATCGACTGAAAATTAATTTGTCACCTACGTAACACTTGTAATATGACAAGTTTTTTTTATCTCCGTAGCTGTTGCTCAATTTTTAGCATAAAGTCGGCTAAGATGGGACCTAGGGGACTTCTCATGGCTACTCCGTCTAGTTGACGGTAGGATTGTTCAAGGAAACGAAAACTGACATTCTCAGTGCAGAGCAGCAAAGTTTCCNGCAGTGGGACATTTGTGAAAAGTGACTGAACATCTATAGAGCACATCAGTTCATTGGCAAGATTGATTCTGTCCAGGTCACTGATCAATTCAAAGGAATCTTTAATGGAGTATTTCTGAAATTTCTGTTTTACTGGGGTTAGAATAGTGACCAGCCAGCGTGCTAATTTGTGGTAAGGTGAGTTTGTCATTGCCAAAATTGGCCTAAGTAGCATCCCAGATTTGTGAGTCTTCGGTAGGCCGTAAAGTTGAGGTGTTGACGATCCGCACGGCTTAAGAGACTTACACGTTACTTCATCAATAATCCACAACTGCAAGAGCAGCTGAAGATTTCGTCCTATGCGGTCCTCTATTTCTCTTGTTGTCCATTCTCTCTATTCGCCGAAACTGTGTTTGGTCATTCAATATTGATAACACTTTCTGTACATACGCATCCTTGTCTAGAATGACACATTGCCGCCGCCTTTTATTCGTCGTCTCTGTGTTCGTGAACTTGACCCTTCCCTGGACTTAATGACTTATCCTAACCCGTTTATTGATTATCCACCCCTTAATTCGCTTGTTATAAAAAAGCCCATCAATGTAATTGTAAAGTTGGCACTAATAAGTCAATATGAAATGGTTGCATCTACCAGTTTTCGTGTTCTAACTGCTTTGTTCAAACTGCTCGAGCCAACCAATTGTTTCAGACTTGCCAGTTTGTTGGTCATTTCGCAGGCGTGCGACGTGTCGAGCATTACAAGTGAGATACCTTTAGGCACGTGCGGCGGAACCATAAACGGGGGTTAATATATTCAACTTTGATGAACTTGGGCATCTTTGTGCTAACGCGATCTTCAGTAGGAGGCGGTTTCATTTACCAGTGGTCGTTTTGAGGAGTTACCTAGTAGGCACTGAAAAGATGGAGGTTTTTTATACGCTGGAAGTGTTACAGAGAGGGGCTACCGTAGTACATTGAGGAGCGTGAATAAAACAAGTGACAGCAGAACCAATGGCTTGGTGAATAGCCATGGTTGGTTGGATGAAAAGGAATATACAATCGAGTCAGTGTGCTAACAACTGATGCACTGCCTATCTTTTGTTGACGATTAACTGTCATCCGGGACAGGCAATGCCATCGATGCCGTATTCGTCGTATCACTAGAACCCACACCTCCGTTAGTTCTTCTGCACATCATTAGCTGGAATTTGCTACTGTGAAGCTGTTATCCATTGGACTTTCAGACGCCCCTTCGGTTCGAACTGTTCCAGGTGCTCTCTTTCAAGAGTGCATCTTCCCGTGATTTAACTTTCTTCTGAACGCACTGTTCTGCGTGATTCCCTTTGCTACAGCTTACACGCCACTCTTCTGTCTATCAGCATGAAAAACCAGAACAGTGTTCACACGTTTCGTGGCCTCAAAATGCTTATACTATTGCCTCGTGCGCTACTTCAGGTGAAGTAAGCGGCCACAGGACACTGGGTCTGCGAACAGACCTGAATACAGTTGAATTTCGCTAGTGCAAACTTGTCTGTCCGTGAAAATCACGCCATTGCTACGCAGCGGCGTAAAACCGTACACCGGGTACTTGTCCTTGAACTGTTCAGTGTATCATCTAGAGACACAAGTACTGTATCCCTTAATTAGTTGTAGAACCCCCAGTTGAGCTCATCAGCGCACCCTCCACGAACAGTCACTGCAAGTTGAAGTTGAACCCGCTTAGACAGATGTAATTACTCATTCCAGGCGTGTGTATATTCTGGTTCCTCATTTTCTATGTTGCATGTGTCCCGGATAATCAAGTTGTATGTATGTTTGAGTCAGGATTGCACGATTGAACATCACCCACAATTGACCGCAGCTGTCGGATTCCCATAGACTTTTGGACCGACATATGTTAAACTTAGATGGGGTGTTCACGTGGTAACCGCCATCGAAAGTCGAAAGTAAGAGAGCCTGGTTGCAAGATGGCTTATCTAACAGACATTTGATGTTGCTCATGATATTGCTACAGTTCCTATCACCACAATGCTATTTTCTTGTTCGGCTGGCGCCAGCTGTAACTACCATGAAAATCGAGGGAGAAGAATTAAATCGAATGGAAAAGCATAGCTGCGGGAGAAAAATAACAGGAGCTAAAAAGTGGGAAAATTGGGGAAGAGATAAGGGAACGCTAAAACCGATGCCGCGGACTAGAACTTTCGGCCATCGCAGCTTTAAAAATTGTGATGTTTGTTAAATCCAAACTCAGCAGTGTCATATATGATACGTCACATAGCATAGGAGCAAACGATCATCGTGTGTTAGTTCGCGCAGCTGGTTGAGCAAGCCAAGTGGTAGAACTTGCTGAATTCTGCTTTTCAGTCATTTGCTTCTCTCTATTCTATTTGCCTTTTTGAGTCCAAATGCGGTTGAATTTAATGTGTGATTTAATAACAATGTTCACTGACTAACAGCATGAGTGTATAAGATGTGTGATTGTGTTCAGCTGACTCTGTCCTCCTAATAATTCTGATTCGTAGGCTACTTAGATTTGTGGGCTGTTGCAGAAAATACCTTGGAAGTTTGGAAGTTTGAAACGATTTTAGCATGCAAACTATGTGTAAGGTCAGCCAGATTTTCCAGCTGATTTCTTTGTGAAATTCAGAGCAGCGGTTTTCCACTTGTATATCATATTACATTCAGGCTAATTGTCAAGGTCTCCTAATTAAGTTTGTGTTGAGTGTTTGTAGCAGTTCACCAAGGTATTGGTTCGCACATTTTGTTCCGAAGATCCAGTACATCATTTAAGCATGCTTTTTTACGGTCAGCTAACTTTACGTTGTTCCGTTTTACCGTTAGCGCACTCTTCATTTTATGGTTGGGTTTGAAACCTAAAAATTTGTGACATGTTTACTGACTCAAAGTTTCCCAGCGCTTCTCAACCGAGTTGGGATCCAAAGTGCAAACAAATCACTCCAAAATGTTAATCCATTGGACCAGTGACTGTTCGTTATGTGTAAGATGTACATATTTCTGCGCACTGTTGTAGGGAACTAGCAATCCCATGCCATTTTTTCTGTTTCTGAACTGTAGACCAGGAAACCACAACATGATAGTACGAACTGTCGCATTTTGATCCACATCCAAGATCGCCAGTTCATTCAAAGTAACCGTATAGAAACGTGTTCCAAACTGTCACTAACCGTTTATCATTAACTTACTTGTGAAGGTGTATTCGTCCTTTCGGACTCCATGTCAATGATACGGCCAGTCTACTTGTCTCTGCAAACCGATTTTTTCGTTAAGTATATCAGCGTGTCTGTTCAATAAATATGACGTTCGATCCACTTCAGGCGGCGCTGGACTTAGCGTTGATTCCCCCTTCTCTCCTACCTAAACCAATAAAGGGGATTCTTGTCGTTCCTGCTTCATAACTGTTGTTGAAACGCTCTGTGCAACTGTCTGTTTTTCTCTAATCGAAATTCTCACTTCTCTGTAGGGTGCCAATCGGATGGTTAGGCACTTGACCCTTTGTGTTAAGGCAATTGAATTAATGTTAATCTTACTGATTGGCGACATCCATCCCATTTTAGTCAACGTAGTAACAATCGGATCTGTCGTAAGCTCAGACATGTTGGTGACAATTCAGGTGCTTCTCGTAGCTCCAGCTGTATCAAGCTACTGTCTGCGGTATGTTGAGGTTTATCGAAAAAGTAAATTCGTTTTTTTTCACAGGGCTGTTCACCGCACTTGCTTTATGTAGTAGTCGATGCGATCCTGGTCACTAAGCCATCTCAATGATCGCCTTGATGTGTGAGATTTTATTTCTACTGATAAAGTGCTTCGCTTTTTGGCACAACAGCCGTGACCTATACATATACCACCCTTGTGCTTCTAACTGCGCTTTTGTTGACGTATTGGTTATTAGCTTGAATTTACCATATCCATAGAAGAGTATTTTTTTTGGTTATTCGAATCGTTAACGAACTGAGGCAACAGTGTACGAAAAACCATTACTCTAAGCCAGTATTTTCATAAGTGGTCAACACCACCCTCTGGAGGACAATATAAGTACCTAGGGGGACGGTAATGAGAAGCTGCGCAGAAGGAAGCAACGGCAAGACGTGTCAGCTGTATAAACTTTGAAATTTGGGCCTTGTTTTCAGAAAAGTTTCACGCTGTTGCTGGTATCCTGATGGAGTTGTAATGCACGTAACCGTCTCAGTAGCTTGTGAACACGTATAACTTTATTTTGGATCATGTAAAATAATGTCCCTGTTCTGACTTTAGTATTCGCGTAATACATGATGAATGTGAGGGTTAATAACTTTTTATACAAGAAGATACGACAGTAATGATGTTGTGCTGTGTCTGTGAAGGTGACGTACTGTTGATTCAGTTTTAAAATCGGCTGAAAGCATTGGCTGTTCCCATGCTTTTGTTGCGAATATATGTTCTGCGCAACTTCGCTAGTTTTTGTGTTAGTTATAGCACTGTTTGTTGAAAGTGATTCCGTTCGGGTGAAAAGATGTAACAGTCGGGAGTGAACATTGTTGGCTCTCATGTCGACCCCTTTAAAAAATCACTGTTTTGAAGACTACCGTGTAACGAACAAGTTGTTTTTCAGTGATTAATCATCCGGTTAAGTGTGTAGCATTGCTATCACAAATTTTAATGGAGAATTATTACTTTCTTAGTGAGTCTCCTGTAAAATTTGCGGTATAAATGCAGTGTATTCAGCCTGATGATAAATAATCGAAAACGTGCTTGTTCGCCATAATATATTTTTCATGACTACACGTGGGATTTTTGAGCGATTCAAGGTTTTATTCGATACATGCCTATTTTTCAGAAATGCACAATCCACTTGACCAGCTCCGGTTTATTGCTAATTGACTGACATGTGCAATAAATGTGATTTCCTGTTTCTTTTGGTTACTTTTACACTGATTTTTGTCACTCATCTTGTAGGTGAACTGAAAAATCCCGCTCGGGCCATTCCCTTGGGCACTCTGGGTGCTTGTTTGACCACACTGATAATCTATCTTGTGCTGGCCATCTTTTCTGCCGCATCATGTAGCCGGTGAGTCTACGTTGTCATTGATCATAAACCGACTACGGTTGGTTGTTTTTCTGCCTGTTGAATTCATTTGGTGCTTTAATTGCCTAAACACAAGTATGGGTACAGCTGTAGATGTTAACTTGCCTTGAGTACGAACTAGTATCAAACATGTCGGTGCCATTCCTGAGAGGTCAGTTTCGAAGCCATCTCCCATATTGACTCATTTTGTCCTAGTGTGCTAGACTCATTTGACTGAAACGATGGATAATCGCTACTCTACATATTGAAGTCGGACGCTGTTTATCATTACGACTTCACTGATCAGAGTTCTTACTTGTTTGATGGTCACGTCTCATTAACTGATTTGTTTACACTGAAATCCATTTTAGAACCACGACCGACATCGGTCACTAGCTTTAGATTTGTGATCAAACTTCATGGAAAATTCATGATTCTTGATGTTCATCCTCATATCGACATTCCACGACCGATTTCATTCCTGTTTGGACCCATCGGATATAGATAGTCAGAATAGGGGATCGGATCAGCAAACCCTCGTGTCACAGGTCTAAAATCTCATCCGTTCGACCATCATTTCTGGAAGAATCACTTGTTGTGGGAGAATTTTAATGCAGTTGAGTTGTAACTTGGTTTTCACCCCTTCTATGCGAATGGATACAGTCCATCTGACTGCCAGTTATGCACTGGCTGTCGCCACGGGGGTGTCAGTAGGGTATCATTTATTTGTGCTAATATCCCCCCAGACAAATTATTTTTCAGTGGTGGACATTTCGATCGCATTCTCTGAGGTTGCACCAAAACGTCCTCGGGGAGATCAAACGCACTTCTGAATAAAAAAGCAAATGTTAACATTTTGCTCCCATTTTTGTGTTCTCTCGGAAAAACCGTCGAGTTCAGCTTCACTGTATTGATCGAATTGTACATTTCGATGACATCACTAGAACTATGATTGCATTTACGTTCATCTGAAAATTTCGGTCCGGTTAAAGCGATTAGTACTCATTGCTCCAGGTTTTCCTATTCACCCCACATGACGCAGCGATTGCGTATAGCAACCAACTTTTTGTCGATAGAATATCATTGCAACAAACGTTGTTGGAATGAAAATCGTGGACCACATTGCAAACTGTCGTTTGCTGCAATACTTCTTGATATCCAGCTTTATGCACGTTTTGAAATCGTTTCTGTAGACGAATCTGTGTGCGATCTCATGTCTCGGGGAACCAACGTGGAAACCAAAACATACATCCGCTCCATGGTGGTTTTGTCATTGCATGATTGTTGATGGCAGCACTGTTAGGTGAAGAATGGTCTGAGTTATGTTCTTCCTCCTTCCGGTGAATCAGTAACCGCGGTTTTCTTATGTCTACCTGCCAAACAATTGAGTAACATGAGCCATCTCGTCGGAATTGAATTCCAGTGATTCGAGTATTCCTCGATGTTATCTCACTTACGCTTTTCTGCTCCGGTTCATGTCGATTCACCTAACTGTTTCGATTCTTCTGTTTTTCTCTCATAGTGAATTAATGCAACAAAATTATGTCTATTTACAAGGCATCAATTTTTGGCCGCCTATAATTGTGATTGGCGTATTTGCCACCACGTTGTCTGCGGCTCTCGGCAATCTAATCGGTGCATCTCGGATTCTCGAGGCCTTGGCTCGTGATGAGTTGTTCGGTGGGTCACTTACATTTGGTTCTCAGGGATGTCACAGACTTCCTGCTCTTTGTCTAATTTTATGAGTCCCATCGCTTGAAAACTTATTCTTTCCTTCGTATTTCAACGATTTTCGTTTGGTTTATTTTATTGATTACGAAAAGTCGTTCAGTAAAGCAAAATCCTTTTTACCCATTTCTTACGTTCGTTCCTCACTCATTCGCCCGCGTTAATGAACCGGAATTCCAGTCCAAAACATCTCAATTAAACTTCTTGTGCACTTCTGCCTGGTTCCGTGCTTCTGATCGACGTTATAAGTCGTAGATTTCCTCCCGTTACTTCTCACGCATTAAGTTGATTCCGCTCACCGGTGCCTCGTTTGATCTCTCATGCTGGCATCTCACAGCCGTGCTCTAATACTCCACTGAATGTTCGAATAGCAGTGTCTGACTTGCTCATCCATCAAATAAAGACGTTCCTTCTGAGCATGTGTGCCATACAACTAATCGTCGTCAGCAGCAGCATAGACAGCAATACACACACTTGTTTAGTTGCCATACAACCATAAAAACAAACTCTGTGTAGAAAGAGAGAAGAGGAAATAAGGGAAGGAGAAGGGACCTAACCGCTAAGAAATGTAGCTACGTTTTTGTTCAGACATTCAAAATCAAAGTGCCTTGCAAACAAACAACCGGGCTGTAAGTGAAAGTAAGGCGTCATCAACAACTAATCAGATGATCAGATGAAGAAATGTCCTAGTTTATTCAAATCAAGACAAACTGTTCATGTAAATTGGTAATCCATTGATCGATTCGAACTAAATGACACTGATCACATACGCCCACATTGCTGCCACCACGCTTCTCTGCTAGCATCTGTTAGACCTGTCATGCCTGACCCTTTTGTTTCCTGATGAGCATATTCAAAGTGTGACTTGCAAGTATGCTTCTCTATTTTCCGCATGTGACTGTCAAACTCTATGTGAACCTGCACTGTATGTTCTACCATAAGCTTCAGGTCTCTCAAACATCATTTTCTAGTTGTTGCTTTTGGATATAGAGCTTCAGAAAATACAACTGTTCGGACTATCAACTTTTGCTGCATCGTCTCGTTGACCTATCAGCTCTTTACAAATGTGAACAAGACTGTGGGAAGATGCAGTTTTCCAGATGTCAGTGTTTTTACTAAGCTTATCAGTCAGTCGGTTTCATCAGAACACTGAATAAATGTCAATCATGAAGTCATCTGAGATGTAAACTGTCGGGGAACTGATTTACTTTGCTCGTTTGCATCAAACACGTAACAGATCATTTGAGCATAACAGGAAGAAGACAGACACTGGTAGATGTTAACATTTCGTATTGCCTCATCAATACCAAATAACAATAACCAATCAATTTGTGTGCAACTGTGGTAAAAGTTACATCAACAGAACCGATAGGTGCTTAAACCTTAGGATGAAGGAACATCTGCCGAAATGGGTTTGGGATCTGATTGCACAGTCTACTTCCTTCGTCTCGGAATCACGCAAACTTCTTGCCTCGTCTATCGCCATGCACATGTTGGCCATTGGCCACCGCATTAACCCAGAATTAACATTCAGGATTATAATACGCCACACCAATCCGCGTTCCCTGTGTTTCGCTGAGGCGCTCGCGATTAGTCGTCCAGGTTTTAACTTTTTATGCTCCTGATGCGGATTCGAGGCTCAGCTTGTAAAACGTTTGCAGCATGTAAACATTTCATTTCTGTCGCTGGTCTAGATCCAACCGAAACCGTCATATTGACAGGATGTGCTCATGTCACTGCTCCGTGATCATACTCGTGTTTGACATTAGGGCTCGCGAAAAACATGAAACTATTAGGTGTGTGAAGGCTTTTACGATTCACACGAACAGACAATTTCACAATGTTTGCTCTCACCGGTTCGCTCCGAATGTGGACAATGTTGGAAACGGTGTGCGCGTCAGATAATTAATCCGACTGTGTGACTGCGTTATGCTACTTACTACCAACACAGTGATCGCGTTTGACCATTGGTGTACGTCCGAAGACCTGTTGCAAAATATCGCAAACGAGTTGCTTTTATTTCAGAAAACGTATGGGGCTGATTGAATAAGAATGTGATTGGTAGAGTGTTTCATACAAACTAGGTCAACACGAGGCTGATCGCCAATCTTAATTTCAGGCACGCTTTTATAAACCTGCGAATACTTGTTAAGTAATGTAGAATTCTGGTGGGTTGTACAACCATTGAATAACCTACTTACCTAGGCTTCTCCGTTATGCTGGACCCTGCAGGATCACACACGGAGGTACTCTTACACTTTCAGACAGCCTTTGCTCAGATGCCTGACGTTACCCAGTCTACCTACTCAGTTCAAGTCATATCCCTGTCACTCTACGCCCTCATCAGGTAGATCCTTTTCCGTTTCTCTACTCAGCCGTTAAATCCGGTGGAAAGAATCGTTAGGAATGTGGTTTTCTCTCAGTTTTGAATAAGCCAAAAGGGGCGATATTGAAAACTCATCTTACCGATCTTTGAAAATAGAGGGCTTCTGAAATGTATCACTCTACTATCCAGTTTTGTGTGCTGTGCCAACAGGTAGCTAGTGTGTAGTAGAAAATTCACTGACGTCAAGAATCTCACTGCAGCCCGGAAGGACTGTCAGCCGTGGTGGAGTGTGTAAGACTAGTGTCATCCAGGAATTTATAAGGGTCAAGAAGAGTGACACCGTGACCATGGGGAGATTGAAGTTCGCATCCAGGTTGTTGCCCTTTGCGGTTCTCAGCTGGGCTACAGCAGTTCAACCACTCCATAGGTCGTTCGACCTAACGAAAATATCGTATTCCTGTTCTATACCATGCTGAGTGATCTAACCATAAACCACCCCAAACTTTGTACAAACCGTGTCGGATGCTGATAGAATATGTGTTTACCCATAAACACGTTAACTAAGCACCGCTCCCACCAGGATGGGTGGGCCGTTTCTCATGTGACATTGCACAATTCCTTATAGTTTTGTCCCAAACTTGGAACTGACCCAAGAAGCTTCTCAAATAGAAGCGAAACTTCATTTGAGATGTGTTACAACCAATCTCAGGCATTTACGAAGTGACTGATTACAGTTGGACGTAAACAGCCATTGTCTGTGATACGATCAGTCCAGCGCTAATCATAATTTAGTTGTTCGTCCAATCCGATGCTGCGTAACGAAACTGACCGTCAGACTGTTCAGTTGTGAAGGTCTTCTCTTGGTTTTATCATTTGGATTTCCAATGAGTTGGTAAGATTTTCGTCACACTTGCATTTAAACGAAATCGTTTGTTTAATGACACCTGGAGGCATCGTTCAAACTATGATCACAGTTAAACTAACTGTGGAAGGTTTGAACATCTAAATCCAATTCAATCCGACAGGATAAGTACCGGAGCATATTTTTTAGGTGAAGCATACTGTGACAACTAAGTACTTGTCAAAATGTCTTCAATAGCTTTTGCGGTGTGTCATTCTAACCAGTGACGAGGCTTGCGATCTGTGAATGAACAAGTTCATCTAGATTCGATAAAGTTCGAGACACATTTTTCAGTACTAACCACTTTAAAAACGAACTCAAGAATTGTGGGTTGCCACCCTTCTTCTCCGTTTTTTCAAAAAATGGACAATTTTATGTTGAATCGGAGGTCCCACATGATAGAAAACACTGGCATGATGTTTGAGTTAAAAATAACAATCAGTTTTAACTATTTGGTTCAATTTCACCTGAACTTGTCTTTCTTTTTCAGGTCGTCTGCTCCGTCCTGCTACTTGGACTACCAAAAATGGGAATCCGTTGGTTGCTGTGTTGGTTGCTTGCGTTCTTGCTCAGGTACGTACACAGTTCTGATTGATATCACATGATTGTGATTACTAGTTTGAACTACCATCTTTACTTTTCACCAACTCGTGTTTATTTTTCCCCGCTTCTACTACAGCTTATTCTTCTGATTGGTCGTCTGAACGCAATCGCCCCACTGGTTTCTATTTTGTTCATGCTGAGCTATTTATCTGTGAATCTGGCCTGTATGCTTCTGGATACAGCCTCGGCTGCAAACTTTAGGTATGTATTGTGTTTTCTGTCAAGCGTTCACTAGCACATGCCACTGATGTGCGTCAATGACACAAATGGATGTTATGCAATCAGAAAGAACGTGACTCTGTTGTAAACCCTCAAAAAATACGCCGACTCGTCTACGGAAGAATAATCCATCTAATAGGAATGGAATTCTTTTTCTCGCAATAGTTAACAGGGAAATCTTGGTTCCGATAATATTGCGACTATCTTCGTTAACTGCTCCCATGTTAAACCAAAAGACGGGGGGAAAATCAACTTTGTTCCTCTCCGGAAACATGTGCATCAAAGCGAAAATTACAGTATTTATATGGTGCATAATTACCCGTAAGCATGCTCGGTTCGGAAGATCGAGAGGCATTTATCGGAAATAGTGGCTAAAGTCGGTAAGCTACCAGTAGTCATAGGGGAATTAATGTCGAACAGGTGGAAGAATTGCGAAGGTTACTTCTCGTCTGTTCAGGTCATTCCCACTCATTCTCTTTAAATCAGATCACCTCCTCGAGGTGGGAGCCGTTTTTGGACGAAAAAACGGATTTCTCCAATACCTCCTCCTTAAAGATTATTGGGTCCATTCATAAGACTGCTTCCGAGGATCGACTTGAATGGATTTGGCCGGTTTATTGTATCTGTTGGTTCGCTGTCTCCACCTCAAGAGAACTGTAACGTCCGTTCTACCCAATGCTCGGTTTTGATAGGTCATTCTTTCTGCAAGTCCAGCAATCTATCAGGTTGTGGGGGTTGTTCCTACCGGGTCGCACCGTGCATCTCCGCGGTTTCGGCGAATC
>QNGE01003905.1:47556-72700 GCA_008508345.1 Paragonimus westermani | reverse complement strand
TTGTTGGGGTATACATATTGGGAACTTGGTTCCTAGTAGCACGCATATTTTGGGTAGAAATGTGAGTTACCACGGAGCTATCGGATAATGGGTGGTAACCGTGATTCCTATTATAGTATAAGGTTGACCTGGAAGCAGTGGGGGACAAATTGTGCGGTTTTACATGCGAAGCGTTGTTTCTTAGAATGTGGTTTTCAAAACGAGATTCATGATGCTTGTAAAGTTTTTTTGGTTTACTCTTATGTAACAAATCTCCAACACTATGCTCTCGTAAACACCTTACAGGTATTACTGTTGATTTAGAGCATTGTTCAGGTGTTCTGAACTTGCCGTTGGTATTTTCGGTTACTCTATATAACGGAGAGAAATTTCCGTGATAAGTAGTAGATGGCCCTACTCGCGCAACCGCGTCATTATCAGGGGCAATTAGGCTGCTCTTCCCAGTGGTCTGAGTAACTATGGGTGCCTTAGGTCTAGGACTTTTTCTAGCCAAGACCTCGGTTGACAGAGGGAGACGTCGAGCCCTAGGAGATATGGTTCAGCGATATCCGTGCGTTTCGTGGCGGAAACTTGAACGTGCCTGGCGTCACCAGAGCTATGGTGGTTTGTTTTTCAGTGTTCGCCTGGAAAGGCGACGCAACGGCGTTTCCAGCTGTAACTTGCGGGTTCAGAGAACTCGTGGAGCAGTCGAGACCTACAGTCAGACCAACTAGATTGTTGGCTGTGCTTTGTTTCCGGAAAATATTGGCTCGCAATATTTCCCTTAGGAGTGGCGTCTTGTCATCAAACACTCTTATTAGCATAAAATTTGTGCCACGCCTGATTTTCTCTTGTCTTCCGACAAATTTGTTCGTTACAAGCTCACTTGTGAACTCTAGAAACAGTGGACAGTGTTTCTGCTGTGCTTTCTTGCGGAGTCTTAAACAGCAGCACTCTCGTTCTTTCAGTTTACAGGCTATGAGTAAAATCCTTTTCATCGAAGACAGAGGAATTCTGTCAGGTAAGTTAAACACCACCGCTTTGATTGCACAGTGTAACCTCTTGTGCAATTCCGTAGCTACAATATCAGTAAGTGTTCCGGCGGCTACAAGGTCTTTTTGACTAGGTGTGGTCTGGTGGCGGATGTTACTTGAGGTATTTATAATACACAGTAGCTGATCTAAGTTTTGCAAAATTTTGGCAAGCTCATCACTATTCTAGTCTCTAATTCCATTCCATCTACGAAGAAAATAGTAATGGAAACTGAACATGGTTCGGTGTTTTTCCTTTCGTGTGATGTGCTACAATTTTCAGTTGGGAATGTCGTTTTATTAGCGGCCTCCATCTCCTCTTGGCAAGTGTTGACTGAACAATCTAACGATCTGACACCTTTCTTCACAGTCAACATGCTCTTTTTGCGCAGGGATGATCGCTTGACGACCGGCGATTTCTTGAAGTTGGCTGACTTAGCGGGCATTTCCATATGATATACAACTTTTACCAATGGGTTGGTTAGAAAGTCTCCAAGCAAGTAAATATGACAAGATGCAATAAATAACTGGGAAATTTTAGTGATCAGATTATAAAAACGGAATATGCACTGGCATGCAATAACAATTAGCCTTCTTCGAACCACGCGCCACTTCTATGGTTATTGGAATATATAACCCTATCTACTGTTTATTGTGGCATTTTGCTATGTACCCGGGATTTATTCGGGCGAACGGAGAATTGTGTCGACGATTTGGAGGGCAGCATTGAATGCACGTGGGATAACCGATGCTCAAATGATGTCGTTCTGCTGGACTTATTATCCAGCGCCAAGTTCACATTTCCTAGCAACTTGGGCAACGCATATACATGAATAAGCGCATGTCATAAAAATAACGTTGAGTTGCAAATGGTTTAGTGAGCGCGCAGTCGGCCAAGTGCTAAATGATCTTGTGAGTAGACCATATGACAATCCGTTTCGAGCAGGTTGTTTTCGAGGGGCGTCAGACAGCGGGGTAGCTTCTAAGCACTACGCATCGGACGGCTAAAAGTTTATCGGACCACACTCAAAAACGTCATCAGGTAATACAGAGCAGAGAGGGAATCTTACTGAAACGATGCCGCGTCGACGCTTTGACGTGCTGTATCCGTGTCTGCTGTCGTATGAGCGTTGAGAAATCGACCTGTGTTGACCGCTTTATGAAACAGCATGCGGCCCTACTGCTACCTGACTGCTCCTCAGAAACAGCAGCCAGTTGTACCGCGCAAACGATGCATTTTCTCTTATCGGCCACCAATCCCGCGTACGATACGTCGTCTTCTCAAAGACCGTTCCCATTTGTTCGCAGAACATAAGCTTACGGGAAACTCGGAGGACCTTAGCGCGTTCCACACTGTTCGAAATAGGCGTGAAGTCCACAGACACACTAAATTTGTACCAGAAATGCTCCTCCTCAGAGCTCGCGGGATAAACTTTTTATTTAAGCTTATGCAGCGACTAGGAAAGAACAAACCTTTAGCTCTTTTTTCGCGACTGCCCAACGAGAAGACATCATCTGACTCCCTAGTTATGGCGGAGTTATTCAGGGAGTGCTCCTTGACGGTCTACAACGTCGCACCTCGGAGATGGCACCCTGGCCTACTGCTACAGAACTCCTGGCAGCCAGTCCTTTCCGCGGAGTTTTCTGTGCTGGCTGTTTAAGACCTTCTATTCAAGGTTGATACAGTGCAATGGATCCCCACAAGATCCACCACAGAATACTCAAGGAAGCAGCTGCTAGCCTGGACGAGAACCTTTGTAAGCTGTATGGGCAAACACTCCAGACTGACATTTTCCCTAGCGCATGGAAAGAGACGACGGTCACACCCGTATTAAAAATGGGCGACCGGCACATGCCCATTTTCATGGATAGTTTGATGGAGACCGATGATGGTGGCCTCATCTCAGATGCTCTCCTCGTTAATTTTGCCCAGCCTTTTGACTGTGTCCCACACGGCCCACTCAGACACAAACTGGAAGCCTATGATATTCAGGTAGAGGTTATTCTTGATAACAGAACTTTTAAAATTAATACCGGATCAGACCTTACGTCTCCCTCTTTCATTTCTGCGGGAGTTCCTCAAGGTTCAGTGTTGAGTCATTTGTTAGTCCTTATTTACACTGGAGACCTTTCGAAAAATAGTTCCAGAAACGTCACCCTATAGGCCGCTGACCTGAAAGTCTGGAGTACCGCTGAATCCAGCAAACTGCGGATTGATCTTGACGCGATCAAGAGCTGGTCGGACGATTGCAGTCTCCCACTAAATGACGATGAATGTGCTCACATGTCACTTGGTGGAGATTCTGGCAGGACCTTCATGATCTACAGTGCGTTTAACGCAGCAAGTATCATGAAAATCAATCCAACGAAAGATTGGGGCACTTGGTTGTCGTCTAGCTTGTCCCTCGCATATCACCATGAGATGGCGTCATTGAAGGTATTCGCCGCTTTCATGATGATTGAGTTCACGTTCTCTGGCATAAACATTAAGGCATTTGAAACGCTTCACGGGATTTATGTAACAATGCTCCTTGACTTTGCGAATCAGGTCGTGTATACCGGCCTGAATGAAGACCTACTAGCTGTTGAGCGCGTCCAGCGCGCAGCTACGGAGCTTGCCGCGGTCCCAAGGAATGTCACGTGCGAGTTTCGACTTGAAACTCTTTCTCTATACCCATTTGAATTTTCAACGACTTTGCGATGATTTGATACTTACACACTTGTTCTTTAGACTAGGTCTCGTAGACCAGTTCTTCACCGTAGCGAACGTTGACAGCCCGGGGGGACATAACAGGAAGCGTTTCAAGCTTCGTCCGCAGACATTTCTTAGACAGCAGTTCTTATCTTACAGGCTGATTAACCATTGGAACAGCCTTCCCTGTGAATCTGTCAGCAGCGCTTCCAGGGATCTTTTCGTAGCTTTGCTTGATCCTCATGTATCTAAAATTTTATTATGCGAATAATCTAACTCTGTTCTTGGTACTCACTGTAATCCACAGAAGCGGTGCCAAACCCTGTTTTCAATGATCGCCTATCAAATCAACAGACGCTGGCTGACACTGAGCCAGGAAAACGGACTATATCCGGGAACTTGGGTCCCTGTCTCGAACCCGTGTATCAATCGCTCAATCGTTGCACAGTGACCTTCGGTCGTCCTTGACCTTCGGTTGCTTTGTCGCCCGCGGATGTTTTCCCCCCGCTCGAAATGAACAACTCGCTTGTCGTTGTATTCAGTGGCCCGTCTGGAGCCGGGAAAAGCACACTACTTAAAATGCTGATGAAAAACTATACGAATAAGTTTGCATTCAGTGTTTCTCATACAACGCGGAAAATAAGGACCGGGGAAATGGATGGCCGCGATTATCATTTCGTTAATAAGGAGGCTATGTTGAAGGATATCGCTGCGGGGAAGTTTCTGGAACACGCAGAATTTGCCGGTAACTTGTACGGCACCTCCAGGGCAGCTGTTGAAAGCGTGAGTATATGATGGCATCTGCCCTCCGTTTTATATAGACCCGCTTGCTCCTGTGTTTTCTTAATCTGTGAATGTAGTAACCCACGTAGCACATCTAGATGTCACAAGCTGCATGAAACAAATACTAGTTCTACGAGCTCAAAGTCAGTGTGCCAATCATGGGGGTAGATAGTAGTTGACATTGTTTGAGCGATTTCAGCGATTCGTTCTTGAATTCGAGTTTAGATACCCAAGTCACCCGGTTCCAGTCAGTTTTTCCGTCACGGCATCCAACGGTTCTCTATTAATCTGAAAGACAGTCATTAAAAACAGGGTGTAACACGGCCCTTGGGAGTTACGGAAAGCACCAAGTACCCGCAAAATACTGATCTAGCAGAACGGAGTAAAATAATAACCCAGCGACTTCTTAAGTAAGTGAAAGTGTAATAACATTCTAAATCGGTCCCTAGAGGAGCAGCTAACAACGTTCAAAAAGGTCGTTCCAGTGGTCGACAATGCATTAAGGAAGGAACGGTTGCCCTGGGAAGGTTCGTGGTTAAAGCTTTTAGAGCTTATCCTGACCCCTTCAACTGTCGTCAGCTACTGAGGTATAGGCCTGCTGCATGAGTCCTGCGTTGAGGAAAAAGTGTAAGGATTAGGTTGCTGCGGAGTCTTCGAAAATCAATTGAGCAAAGATAAAAAAATTTCAAGACGCGGTTCGTAGGAGAAAGGTCACAATCCGGTGACCACTTTGGGGGATACTCGCTGGATATGTTCGACAGTGAGTATGTCCTTCTTCAAACCGATGTATACGACTTAATTGGCATGCTCAAGCACTGGTCTTATACAGATCCCGTAAAGCGTTTGAAAGGCATGCTGTTTGTGGGGAAAGACTTGCCATCCAAGACTCCCAAACCTCTTTATCGTGGCCATCTGGTGGTGATAAGAGAGATAAATCAGACGATATCCAAACCCGTAGGTATTTTTAAGGTCCACTCCCTCTGTATATTACAATGTGTGCACTGTCTATCACGTTTAGAGTCTCAGAGTTTCTTCCAAGCAACATGTGCACATTTGCTGTCGTTTAGAGGGACTCTAATCATCCGACCGGCAATTAATACGGTCAAGGCTAATCGGCAGTGTATTGGGATCACAGTCATTCCAGGCTTTTAATTCGTAAGTACAGAGGAGAGTGTTGTGCGAAATAATGTCGAGAAGGTCATTACTGTATAGCAGAATTAACAACGACCAATTGCGGATCCTTGGGGGACTCCACTGGAGGCCGGGGAGGGGGAAGAAAGGTCCGACCAGGCTTTTATTCTAAGAGCTCTGCTACCAAGAAGTGATCAAATCCAGTGGGTGAATCTTTCCTTGGATCCCATAGGATTCTAGTTTATGTACAAGAGGACCGTGAGGAACGCAATCAAAGGCTTTGGCAAAGTCGAAGGAGGTAGCGTCAACTATTGTCTTTGGCCTCTGTCGGGTTATCCGTAAAGATTAACATATTGGCTGTGCATGACCGGTCAGGAAGAAAGCAATGCTGAGTAGGAGAGAAGAGATTATTTGAGAAATGTCCAAAAACAGAGCGTTCCGGCAGACGCCTCATTATTTTGCACAGGATGCTGATGAGGTTGATTGGCCGACAACTAGCCAAAGACTGACGATCGCATGCCTTAAATATGGGTGTGACTGTGGTTTCTTTCCATCCTTCCGGAAGAGTGCAGTACAAAGTGTCTGTCCAAACAGATTATTAGGCGGCACCGCCAAACCGAAGATGTATCACGTCTGTTTCCGTTGCAGTATAAGAATTGTTCTTAAGTAAGAGACCCTAATCATCTTGTACGGATGAGTTACCCAAGGTGGGTGTTACAAGGTTCTCTACGGGAGAATCGGATACTGGTTTAGCGAAGCCACTCTGTAGACTGCTGAATAGTATTCTGTGAACATCTCAGCCATCACTTGGGGGTTGGAGGAGGTTTCCCTGTCAGAAAGCCGCAGAGGAAGCGGTGAGGGTTTAGTTTTTCTTTGGCGACGCATTTACTTGAAAAGAAAATTTTTATTCTCGTGGGCTACCACTAGATTTGTTCACAGTACTTGTTGGGTGCGCTGACGGATTTCCAATTTACACCTGTTTCGTGCAGGGTGAAAGGCTCCTGCGTCCTCTGGCTCTCTCGTTAGCTTCTGTTTAAGGAACAGACGAGGACGTACGTCAAGAAAACGTATTTGCTGCGGAAGTGGTGCACGACAGGAGGACCTCCGTAGTTTGTGAGGAACAAATGCCCCATCATTTTCATAAGTGGCAGCTGGGTAATTCGAGTGTACTTAAGAATGTCCTTATTACATCAGTCTGTTTTCTGGAAATTTCGGAATGTTTTGTCACATCATTTTGGAGCCAGTAACAGAACAAGTCAAAGGCTAGCAGCATGTGGTCACTATACCCCAACGGTGGTTTGGTGACCAGTGTCTAGAGGCGAGCTTCGTTCGTGGTAACCAGACCAAGCAAGGAGGGTGTCTGTTCCGAACTATACCTTGTAGGTAGTTCGACATGCTCTGTCCAGGCTTTCTCGTGGATCGACGTTACTAAGGATTCTGAAAATCCTCATGGGAAGCAGCTATAGAGTTGAGTTTGGGTGTCTTGAAGTTACTCATAATAGGAAGTTGGGAAACACTGTGTACACGAGAGACAGTCTAGAGCGGCAGGACTGGCCTCATCGTCGGATGGGCAGCAAGACGACAAACGATACGTAACACGGACAAGGATCTTGTCACAACTACCAAGGTGGAGTTTGAACCCGAGCACCTCGGGTTTCTCTGTGATAGTAAATTCCCTTATGGTAGTTGGCACCTGGAGATTCTGGTTTAGGAATACAGCACAGCCTCCCGTGAGTCCACAGGAGGAGTCCGTTCAGTGCAGTGACTACTCAGGAACATACAGTTCATTATCACTGATATCTGCGGAAAGCCAGGTCTCTCTTACAGAAAGAATGTGAAGGCTAGTGTCGTGAAACAGCTGTCTGATTTCTGGTGGTTTGTTTAAAAGATTCAGATAGTTATTGTACACGCACTTGAGGGCTACTTCCTCATTTGGCTGGGTGCAAAAGAAACAGAAGTGCATGAGGGAGAGCTTGAGAAAGCAGTCTTAGGTGCGAGGAGGAGTGCGTAAATTGCGACAGAGCTTCACAAGTCTTCTCGCAGGATAGTGGCCGTTTCATGACAGCCAGATCGTATGTGGGTGTTCTTGTGTGATGTTTTGTCCGCTTTTGTTAGCCCAAAGTCGATGGCTTTCGAACAACCTTCGCTTTCTGAATTGGTGGAGATTGGTTTGCAGTTATGCACCTTCGAAAATTTGGGTGAGATTTTAGATTAGAAATGAACTCAGTACCAAATGACCTCGATCAGTCCGAGGAAAGTGCGTGGATTGAAGAAACATTGAATTCCAGAGAACTCCTTGGAGCTGTTAGAAGTTAGACGGAACATTCCTGCTGGCAGTTCAGATAACAATTGTAGGAGAGATATCCGTAGGAAACTGAAACGTATCCTAAGGGCTGGTCGCGAAGCTTGTCAATGGGGGAAAGTTAAGGAAATGGAGAACGCTTTTGGTTCAGGGAGCACCGGCGAACTCCTTAAGCTCATCCATGCCAGTGGTCCAAGGCGACTGTCTGTCAATGAGGCTGTCAGCGAGAGAGATGGCGCACTCATCTACAGTAGGGCCAGAAGATTAGAGCGGTGGGCCGAGTACTTTGAGGGCAAATTTAGCTGGCCTCCTGCTTCTACTGTGTTGCCGTCACAGTCTTGTGTAGCACCCTGTTTGGTGGATTTCGAACCATCCAGTAAAACTGAGGTGCGCAGTTCCATTCGGACTCGCATACGTAATAGGGTTGTTGGTCCAGGTGGCCTCGTGCCGATAGTTTTCAAATATGATGGGAAGGCTCTAGTAGAGGCTTTGACTCAGTTGTTCAAACTTGTGAACGACGGAGACCATCCCTCCGTGCTGGGGTCACTCAATAATAGTTCCAATATTCAAGAGAGATATCAGGAGCTGTTGTGAAAACCGTTGGGGAATTAGTTTGGCTCTAGTCATTACTAGAGTTCTGGCATCCAACATACTTCCTCGACTCACTGCAGTTCAGGAGGCAAACATTAGGGAAGAACAGGCAGGATTTCGTCCTGGACCTTCGTCAAATTCTGGAGCAGCGTGTGTACCGCCGGCCAACAGTTGCCGTGTTTCTCGACTATTAGGGTGCGTTCAATTCAGTGGATCGATCCACATTTTTAGAGTCGCTTAAACTTAGGGTGTACGGACCAGGTATGAGAACATACTGTCGGCACTTTATTCCCATAATTCAGCTCAGGTCAGGGTTTACGATTAATTGTCTGACGGTTTCAGCACCATGAGCGGCGTGCGTCACCATTTTGTGGCACTCAGAAAATTCCGGCATGGACCTTCTACGTGATGGAAGGCTGACCGACCTTGATAATGCTGATGATAAGGTGTCGATGTTTGACACTTTCTAAGCAGCACAAACAACGCTAGACGCTATTTTCCGTTCTGCTAAATGCTTCAGAAGGCGCTTTGCAGCTTCACACTGCAAAGTGCTTTTGAGGGATTGCTGTGATAACGTAGATTTATTGTTAGATAATGAAGCCCTAGAGGTTGTTGACCGGTCCGTATACCTAGGAAGCTGCGTCGGCGGCGGAGGTGTAGCTGAAGTAGACATGCGTATATCTAAGGCCAGGGGGTGTTCGCTAATATCTGCCACCTATGGCGAGAAAGAGGTACCACTTTGAAGCCTGAGGGTCGCCTATATCAGACAACAGTGAGGGTCGTGTTACTTTACCACGGAAAAACTTGGCCACTGGGGGTAAAAGTGAACCGTCTTGGGGTATTTGACCACCGGTGTTTTCCTAAGTCGCTCGTATTGGGTGGCAGCAACAAGTAAGTAAAGAAGAAATCAGGAAGTGGGTATTTTGGAGTGATTATCAAACAGGTTCTTTTGTTCACCCCTTACGTTTGTACAAACTTAGATGGTTAGGTCATGTACTAAGGATGTCAGGTTGTCATCTGCTATACTTGGCACTCTTTACCGACGCTGCGGTCGAGTGACATAAGGTGCGAGGTAGACATGTTGACCTGGCATAGAGAAATGAGATCGTCTATCATGAGGTTGGCCACTGTAGGTCGGCTTCGTCTTCCGGGCTGGGGCCCTTGTGACTCCCAAAGTCGATGGTTGGAGTCATTAAGTGAGGTAACGGCTAGTCGAGCTCAGTTACATGTATGTTGTCTTTATTTGGCCGAGTTGTCTATGAAGTGGGTGCATTTAATGACACGGGACAGTGAAAACCGTAAGGAGGTTGTCTTGGTGATGATGCCTTGCTTTCACTTACAGCTCGGTTGTTTGTTTTCAAGGTGTGGGCACCTTGGTGTCGAATGTTTGAAAATACACATGACAATTTTTTTTAGTGGTTAGGTCCCTTCTCCTCCCCTCATTTTTTTCTTTTTCGTATACAGGCTTTTTTCTCTATGGTTATGTGGCAGCTGGGCATCAATGTGAACCACTGATGTAATGCTGTCTGTAATGATGAGGGTAATATAAGGCAACATTGAGGGACATATTACGTTGCAGCTGCGAAGCTTGGCCACTTAGGATAGGAGACTTGAACGGTCTTGAGGTGTTTTACCATCGACATCTGCGTATGATTGCTCGTATTGGGTGTTAGCACGAAGTAGATAGCAAAGAGTTGAGAAAGCGGGCATTTGGTAGTCATTGTCAAGCGAGTTAAGGGATGTGGTGTGAGTGGTTGCGGCCTCTAGTTCGTGTGGAAATGTTTAAAGAAAATCACATGCACGCTGAACCACAGTCGGATTTGTGTATGAGGACGTACCTGACGAGGAGGAGATTGACAGTGACAGTTTATGACAGTAGATACAGTCATGCTGGGATACGCGAATACAAAATAACTGTAACTGTTCGCCAACGGTTGTCACGGAAGCTAACGAACTTTTACGATCAACCCTTGGTTCTTCGACAAGTTGAGTGGCTTTGAAGTGGTTTGAATAAATGTGGCTTCACTGCGACACGAACATCACACAGTCATAGTTCTCATCCATTCTGTTGAACACGGTAGGTTTTTACTGTGAACAAAATGAACCGTGCGTGTAACCCTCAGGATGACAAGTAGGAACTGTAGTTTGTAATACAAATAGAGGACGTATAGTTACCGCGAGGTATTATCTGTATGGTTGTTTTTCCATAGGCAGAGGCATCGTCATAATGAATAGCCGTAGTTCAGCTGTCCAGCAGTAAATATTGTTATTTTCGTGTCATATCCCGGAGTTGTTGAGCAGATCAGCTTATTGTGTGTTCAGTCACGCGATTCTAACAGAGAAGATAAACGAGTCTTGATGGAATGTTTATCAGCTGGGAAACACGCTCACAGAGTGGTGAGATAGAACGATCGGTCCACAGTAAAGGAAGCACCGATGGTGAGCTACAGTGCAAATGAAAAAGCAATGTAAAGGTGCTGTACATACATACAACTGTTTGTTTGGTGGCTGTCCACCTAATGTCTTATTAGTACTGTACATAAAAGCAGCTGTTCTCTGGTCGTTAGGGGTAGAAAGTGGTTCTGCGGTAAGCAGTGCCTTCACTTTCGGACTGCCTGGACAATTGCAGGCGCTTTTTTTCGAGTAAAGAATGATATTTCTGCATATGTCAACATCTCGGAGAAAATAGCTACCGGCCCGCTGTTTTGATTAAGTGTGGATGTAGTTGCACAATTGAGTGAATCGGCTTATATCACAAAATGCAAAACTTAGTCAACCTTGATAGCCACGGTATTCCACTATTCTTTCTTAAACTTCGCAAGTGATTCCTCGACTGTCACAGAAACGGTTTCGCAATGTACAGTGATGTAAATATTTTATCGGAGAAACGAAAAAGCCGATTGGAGTAGTACGAATACCTACCTATAGTACGGTGTTCTGAGTTAAAGTGATGTTGGGGAGCTGCACATTTTAACGGTTTTAGTCTTTCAGGGTCGGCATCAATGAGAACATTTCAGACTAGGTGGCTAAGCAGATTTCTCTGTTTTACTGAGCCCGCGCTTCTGATTTCGTTGAGTATCAGGTTGTATTTGTGAGTTGTGGCCATACGTTTCGGAACGTTTGTCTCATGATGTTTCTGTTGTACGCCACAGGTTGTGACTTGGCCCATATGGTCGAAGTCAGCTAAGCCCTCATTAATCGTGGAATCAGTTTTCCTTCAAAAACAGGTATCTCTGTTGGTGGTACCAAAGGCAGTCCGATGAAACTCGCAAGCTACCACAGGTTTGAAAAACCGTTTAAATCTCGTTTAAACCGGGCATCTGATGGTATACACTCTGGAGATCATGGATTGCATACGATTTATACTGGATGGTTTTTTCGCTCACCTCGTTAACTTTAACCAGTGAATAAGTGGATCGACTACGGGTCTAGATGTAGTCGACAACTGTTCGTTTATTTTATCGTCCATCCTTCGTAATCAGAACCTGGGCTTTCCAAGGAGTTTGGACTGGCTTGATTAATCATTCCTTTAAAAGACACTTTACTTCCACTTTGATGGAACCATCGCCTAAGATTAAACAACATGTAAAAACGAAACCTACCCACTTTGCTGTATGAAGCAGTAACTCTCTTTAGAATTTCCAGCCTATCTTTAACAGACGGGCTGTGCGAGATAACATCAACCATAAACTACGTGTTCGTCAGGAAGTAATGCTACACCATACTCACTAGATTCCACGAGCACAGTCTCCTGGATGTCATGACACGTTTGAACAAGAAGGGGCTAGATTGGATATCCCCTGGTGACTGCCGCTAGTAATGTTGAACATCCCTTCGTAAGTCCCTTGTTTCACTTTCGTCATCATCGTTTTATGCTGTAAGCCGTACCCGTGGTTACAATGACTCGGGGTGCCATTGTCCCGAAACTGGTTCATGAAGCTGGAGTACTAAATAAGTGTGTGACAAGAAAATGAGAGAAAATAAACAAACAAAGGCAAATTTCATAGAGAAACTTGCCAACAAGTTTGTAGATACAGGCTAACCGCTAACTGCAATACACTGCTACGTTGGGAAGTGTTTCCAACCTGCGACGTGGGTTGTCGCAAACTTCCCAATCAAGTGTAGGAAACCTGCTAACCTTGCTCAATGGAACGGTCATCACCTGGCCTACCTGCGGTTTCTTCCAGCTACGAACAGTTACACGGTACAATAGGCGATGCGGCAGACGTTCATAGACGCCCTTAGCATTTGCTAAGATCAAGCAGGAAAAAGTTTAACATCGGTGCAACGATAAAATCAGACGTTTACATTGTCTTCGTTTACTTTCGATGTCAACGCATTCTTGTGCTTCTCGTCCATTTATTTTGTAGCCTTGCATTGACAGTCACTGTCCTGTATGTTGTGCGCAGTGATTCGAATGTTCTCGACAGTTAAACAAACCGGTTAGTGACAGTCCACATCATCCTCTGCTTTTGTTTTTCACTGGTGATGACAAGCACGTAGGCCATGCAAAACGATGTTACGGGTTGGACGATGTTATCTGTTGAGAGTCTTTTCACATCCGGTGGAAGGACAATGACACGCGTGCTTCTTAGCGATAGACTTACATTTTTTGTGTGTCAAGTTTTGTTACAGTGGTGACGGTTTAACTATAGCGGCCGTTGGGTGACGAAGCATGGGTTGTGGTTTACCTCTGACAGAGGGAGTCTAGCCTGTCTTCACCTTCTTTATGCAGTCGTGTTAGAGTAACGCGTCCCTACATAAATAGGAGGGGAACGACGCTTTCGCTCGGCAGTGGTTGGTTTGAAAGCAGTACTCTTATGTGAAGCCAGAAATAAGTGTGGACGACGGTGATGATTATTGTGAAAGAGGTCTCGATTTCCTAACGGTGTAAATCAGATACCACTTTGTAACTAGCCTTTTGCTCTTGAAGTGAGCCTCTAGTGAACTGTGTTAAAACAGCTTCAATATTTAAACCTGGGAAACAGTTCGGAACTACTGAGGAGTGTATCAACAAAAAGAAAGTAGATTGGTATACTTTCCCGAAATGCCCCTTTTTACATGACTTGATGTTGCACAAGGACTTTTACACTGATCTCTCTGTGGTGGTTGCAAATAGGCCATAGATTTAGCTGTTGCCGAGACTACTCCATTCGTTTTCAGCAAAGTTTCTAACCGTGTATGTTTTCAAGGCTCATTCGTAACCATACTGCATTATACCAGAGAAAACGCTGATATAGTTGCGATTGTTTGGGTCAAATAGGGCCTTGCTGCTTATTCATATGTCGCTGGTACGCCTAGCTTTCTTGTTCTGGAAGCGTCTGTCAGATGTGTAATCGACTCATAAAGGAGCTGTAACTGATTTCATCTCGATGTTTACCAACTATAACCTTCAATATCTGCAGGTGGTAATCTAGACATTCTCTACCTTGTAGTATGGTGGATGATGAAATGTGGTGTGAAACTATCTCGTTTTGAGTCATAACGTATAAAGCTTGCAACGCGAATGGAGATCTGACATTGGCACATGTACACTGGGTTACACTACCGTGTGGTTGATAAGAGTAATCCGTCTAACATGTTTCATGGACTTAGACAAACACAAATTTATTTTTGAACACAGTGACAGTAACCCCTTTTTTCTGGATCCAGTTGGACAGTCAAATTTTGAATCCAGTGGCTCGAGTCGAGTAAACTGCTTGGTAATGTGAATGAGTATTAGACGAGTCATTCGTTACTTAATAACAGAAACCAGCTTGTCCAGGCGGTACTTCAACACGAGCCACCATCCATTGCAAAGGTGACAAAGCATATCCCAGAGTAACAATTTATCAAACTAGGTGACAAACGCCTGAACACGATAAAATTAAGTAGAACAGTTACAATGCTGGTTGGCTTTTTTATTCCGCGGTTTGATTGGTCACGGAATCTTCAACCGATTCATCAGCACCTACCCACTGCAGTTAACGGTAGATGTTGCCTTATCCAGTATTCAGATGTACTAGGGCGCAGTGTATTTCAAATAAATGTTACTCTAGCACAATAAAGACAGCCGGTTAATTACACGTTGCTCCAAGTTTCTGTAAGATTACCACATTTGTTCGTCTTAACTTGACCTTCTTATGAATGGTTTTCAACGAAGATTCATCGGTCGTCTTGTTTACATGATTACTCAGTGCGTGTATCTCTTCGTTTCACGAGATGACCTGAAATAGTCCAAAAATTTATCCCACCCGTTTATGAAGAAGAGCATTCTTATTCAGAAAGTGTGTATTTGTGTGGCAGAAAATCCTGTATAAATTTCTGGTCATAAAATTAATCCGGACGAAGCCTTCTGAGTCATTTACAAGGTTTGTCAAACTCACTTCAGAGCTGTCATTTCGCGACTATTATCAACAGCCGCGACTATCACCACCAAACTCTACAACCCCTATGTTCGTGCAAACCCTACCTCTCCCTTGGTCAACCATTTCACGGCCACTTGAAACCCAAGCAAGCGTGAACCAGTTGGCACAGACGAATGCATATCTCACGACAGGAAAAGCGACACTATCACACATCCACCAACACTCCCATCCCTATCCAGTGGACTGTGATCTGTAGGCCGCCGCACGTCTATGATCTTAATGACCCATTCGACTTGTTCCCATTTTTCCCATATAAATCACATGTACCCTGTGTAATTGTAAAAGCCCGATGGCAATGACCGAAAACAACTGTTCGCACAATTGACTCTCATGAAGTGCTTCGTTCTATCTTTCGTAGTATACATTGCTTATTGTTGATACGGGCGCTTTCGTACCCGGTCGTTCAGTGCAGGTACCTGAGTTAGGTTTTTCAGATTTCTTTTGGAATGTAATGGTTACTGTGTTGTTCAGTTGTAACCGTCTTGTAGCGTAAAAAGAACCTTTAACTACAAGCTTCGCACATCTAGACGTTTTGTTTTCTGCCGTGACTTATTAGGTTACATATTGATTGGATAATATCGTCTTGTTGCCTGAGTGTAGACCAGGATGAAGAGGGTTTATAGTTTAAATGGTCCTGCTCGACAGATTTTCTGCCTTGTGAATCAGATCCACGAAATACCGTAACCGTGGCAAGTTTGTATAAACATTTTCCGATTAAAGGTGAACGTGATAGTCTAGATTCTGCCTAACAGGTCTTTGATGACTCACTGGGTCGTTTTTGTCTTATTCTTTGTATCTGTTGAGGATCGTTTGATAACCGATGATTCGTTTTCTGTTGTTTTGTCATCCAAACTGTCAAACGCCTGTTGGCCTACGAATCTAGTGTTAGTTTTTGGTGTCACACTGCCTTCATACATGGGACCACTTTGGGGGACTTCTCCTGCGAGCGGTGTTCAAAGTGCATTTTATTTTTACAGGACTTCAGAAACGTTCACCCACTCTGATGGAACTTGTCCATTTCAGGTAACACGGTGCTCAAAAGGTAACGTTGTTTCAATTAGGCTGTTACTAATTAACTATACTTTTCCGCATAAGCCAGTGGTCCCTAATATTCCTCTCCTTTCGACTTTTCATTCACCAGGTTTTGGCCACGGGAAAAATATGTATACTTGACGTGGAAATGGAAGGAGTGAAAAGCATTCATGCGATAACTCCTCCGCTAAACGCATGGTACATTTTGATTCGTCCGCCATCCGTGGAGGCGTTAGAGAAGCGTTTACGGGACCGAGGAACGGAGACCAACGAGACTATTGCCAAGCGAATTGATCGCGCCAAGAAAGACATCGAATTTTCGGAGAGCGAAGTCGGACGGAATCTGTTCCATAAGGTCATCATCAACGATGACTTGAATGTGGCTTATAAGGAATTAGAAAGTGTGCTTCGACCGGCGTTGTAGACCAGATTAGTTCCCAATCTTTCATTTTCATTAGCAATTTATTCTATTTTATCAGAGTGGTGTATTACAGCATTTTTTCCGAAATAATTACGGGCTTTCATTCTTATCATCTTGGTAGAATTTGCATTTACTTGATCTTTCTATTTTAGCCGTCTCCTTTTTTGTTCAATACACAGCTTCGTCTAAAAAAGCGAGGAAGTTTTTTCACCTCTTTGATTGTTGTGGTCTAATCTGTGTTGCTTTTAAATTGTAACTTTTAACCCTGCAAATGTTGTAACTCATCTTTCACTCGCTTTCTAACCATCAATTACCTTTCCTGATTTTCTTTATTGCGCATTCTAACTGGTTCTTTTTGACTGCTCTAAAAGTTAAATATTTCTCAAGTTTTACTGTTTCCTCAACTCAGGTGGTCATGGCCTATTCGCTACTTATGCTGTGTTGTGTAGCTCTAGCCAAACGGTTTTGACAACAATCCCTTAAGATTGCGGAGACGTTAGCGGTCTGCACACCTCTGTCGGTGTATCTTAAAGAGTTTGGAATATCGCATATCCTTCTGACGGTTTCTAATTTAATGTGTTATCACTTTGTATATGGTTTTGGTTAATGTAATGCTTTGTTAACTGCTCCGATCGTGGCCTCTTCAGAATTAGAACTGGTGTGTGTTCATTTTCGCAACAGGGGATGTATGGTCATCTGGGTATATTAATTACTTAACTTATGGAATCACTGGGGCAGCCTTTCGCTGTAGCTTGTGATGCTGTTAGATACATTACTGTGGATTTTGTTTTAATCCTCGTGCGTCTCGAACACCGGTAAGGCGGTTAGGTTCTGTTTACGGTTGCTGTCTTTGGGCTGCTTCTGTGGTCTTCAAGGTGTCATTAACAGCCACTCCGACGTACAGCCAAGATCACAAGTCCGACGCCATTAATCTTGCTGTTGTCTTTATTAGAAGAGTCCACTTTTTTCCCGTCCAAAACCACCTTTTTCCTCCTTTTCGAGAAAACGATTCTATCCAATCAAAATGAGCGGGGTTGTCGTGAACAGTCGAATGGTAAAGTCCGCTATGTTTTTCACCTGTTCGCTCTTTATTCCGCCGTGTTCCTTAGTGGCTTAGTGACCCTAATTATTTTTTCGATGTCTGTCTTTCTGTTTTCTCATTCGAGAATGTTTGTAGGTCGCTATGCACTCTATAGATACCTTGCAATTTCCTCCTTGTCGCACACGTTGTTGGAGCGGAGCAAAGTTGCTTTTTGCACCTGTCTTGGTTTATTTTGGCGCAATTAACGGGGACCGCCGAGTCATTTTCGAAATCAAACAAACCAGTGTATTGATTCCAGGGTTTATAACAGTCTTATGTACGCTTGTTATCATCGGTAAACCAGACTCTTGGGTTCTGACCGATTGACGGTAAAGTGCAACGGTGAAGGAACTTTTCAGGATGCACCAGAAAAACTCAATAATCTCAAGATTACATACCATACATTGGTCTTTGCATGCTGTTGCGTGCAGTGGGGCTTTCGATCGGCGATGTTTTGTGAAGTTACTGACGGATAGGTATACTTGGGACACCTATCTCGGTTCACGAACAACGCCGCGAGGTGGAGCAAAGACGAGATCTTTAAATGAAGAGTAACTGCTAGGTTATGTACCCTTTGTGAACCTCAACTTAAAGGTAATTCTCGATGAGCTAGCAGCCGGCGGTTTTTTGTAACTACAGCAAGCTTGGTTGGAGGAAAGAGGTATAGAGTTCTTTCTGTGGGATTCGGAGCAAATGGTGGCCAAATTTGCCCGACTGAATGGCACATTAAACAGTTAAATTAAATAGTTTCGCTTTCTTTAGAGCTCGCCAGTAGTGTATCTCCTTTCTACGGCCGGGATTTAAACTTCGGCCATTCCAATCCTGAGGCAACAGTGTTGATCACTGCACCATTGACCTCACATTAGGCATGATCGCTTGTGAGCAATGATCAGGTTGCCCGATCGTCTCGAGAGGAGACACAGTAACCGTCCTGTTAACTCCAATCGAAATAGGCTGGCTGGAAAGGCTGTCTGAATGTGATCGCTGCGATCAGATGGCCAACTTGAAAATAAACCAAATCCCCAGTAAGTTAAATAATAGTTAAGTGAAAAATAAATAATGATAAGTATATATGATGATATTATAATAATGGTGTAATAATAATATAATGATGAATAATAATAAATGGATATAAATAAATAAAATAAAAAGCTAAATAACTATTAAATTATTAAATTATGTAGTTAAATACACTTCAACCTACATCACCACTGTTGACCGATTCGAGATCTAGTGGGAGCCGGCAAAATGTGGAACGTGGCTGCGGTGTGGAGTAGTATTCCAGCTGGCGAGCAAGACATATTAGCCCGCCTGTTTTTCTGGCTTTAGAATGACTGCACATGTTCTGGGAGATTCGCGGGTTAGATCGGGCGGTTCGTTTGCTCTCCATTGGTCTCTGGGTCCTTTCCACCTGGAGTAACTAATTGACATACTAGAACTAAGCAAAGGGACTCAGTTTTGTGTGTGCGTCACAAAACATCAGTTAGAGCCTGTAATAAACGTCAGTGGTTCGTGAATTTTAGTTTGACTGGTCGATATGTGCTTTTCAAACGTGGTATCATCCAAAGACTGTTATTCCTAATCACTTATTGTTTCTCATGCATCTTAATGGAATCATGTTCTCCGTTAACACTACTAACCATTTCACATTCAGTGCAGACACTTCATTGACTTATTGGCCATTTATACACGACCTAGGGTAAGCATACTTCTGAGCCTCATGGTTGTGGCTATTAAGAATTAAGTAATAGTGCCACTGACCCAATTACAGCGAAGATTGTTGTAAATAATGGTTAATAGATTGGCACATAGTGTTCTATCAATATAACGTAAAGGGATTGCTTCATGACGAGCCTACAGCATCCGCATTCTCATTCATACCGAGCTCCGCTTTTCAACTTCGCGTGCCGAACTATTTTTCTGTAGTACATTTCTAGCGCCTACTACCCGACAAGAATACCCTCGTGATTTAGACATGGTAGACAGCTCTTACTGACTTTTCTGGTTTCTGTTCTCGCAGGCTATCATCTCAAGAATAGCGTTGCATACACAAAGGCGTTATTTTATATATTCGTGGCGTATTGTTCGTTCTGAGCTCCGGGTTTCACATCAAGGTCAGATATCGAGTTTAGGAACTACCCGTCACGTGTAGTATATATCTTAGACCGAGGTCAGTCACGCTTAACCACGGCTACGATAGACCCAATTGCTCCGCCGTCTGTTCTAGGTGCAGCTACCTCCGAGTAGTAACCGAACTTTTATTCGTGTGGATAAATCTGGACTCGGGGTCGCGGGACGTCTGAAGCTTTCATGAACCATGGTCATCATGATCGTACATGAACATGCGAATGAAAAATAATTCAGCAAATACACCGCGGAAAGAGACGTTCAGCATAGTGGTTGAGTTGAACGGACTCAATAACTAAACAGAATACGTTGTGATGAGATGGACAGTAAGTCTGCTTTCTGATGTAGTATGGTCCGTACGCGCTAATCTGAGTCAGTTGTCCATTTTCTGGTTCACTATTTACGGTTATATTCCTGGTATCCTTCTTCCCTGTTTTACCTGCGTTTTGTTCCCTCGAAGCTAAGTTAAACGTATGTGATCGAAGAAATCGTGGACGTCGCGCGATTGGCGTCTTCTGGTTTCATTTTCAAAACGATTAAAACCAACCGATTGTTCCAGTGTTCTGTGGGAGCCAGTGTACTTTGTTTATCTGTTGAAGTGTGCCATTGTTTGCCTGGTAAAACACTTTTAGCCCGGGTTGCCTGCTGGTTGCTTTCGTTGTACGTTCTGTATGAGAACACCCTACGTTGGCTGGTGATTACTTCAAGACCTTTGCATGTCTTGATTTTTTTGCTCATCGTTCCAATTTTCCAAGTACATTTATTTCTGACTGCAGAATTATGGGTTGCTATGTATGACCAAGACGCGAAAAAGCGATGCCTAAAGCCATTGCAAAAGACGAATGCAAATTATCATACACGGGCTGTTTATACCCAGCATATTGGTGTTACATATTTGTGGTGTGCCCACCTCCAATTTGGCTTCATCGTGGATAGCAAAATATAAGAACCCATAACATGGTTCTTGTGACGACCTGAGTCATCGCAGTAGTGCGAACCCGTCCAAGTGATCACAGAGAGATAAGGTTGAATGAGTTTTAGGGGTGAAGTATGAATGTGAGTCCGGAGTTGTGAGTTGTAGATGGGACGGCAAGGATGCAGCAACAATGTGTGTGAATTGAATGTTCGTAATTCCAACATCGCGGAAAGGGCCCAGTTGCCGCAGTATGTGTAACGACTAGGTGTCCAGCATATTGCCTTATTGGGTGCCTAGTGAAATGAGCAAGGTTCACTTGTTAGTCACAAATGCAGTTGTCAATGACGCAGACCGTTCTCTCTTTTGGTTAAACCGGAGCGGATTTGCAAATGGTAGTAGAGGTTTGGGCCCACATCTTGTGGCAGAGTTGAACCTGTTGGTTTTTTCGGGGGTCAAACGACATGCCCTGTCAAATCAGCGGCGTCAGTTGTGAGTAACATTATTTCTTAATAAAATAGGTGCTTTCTTGATCCACGTCACCGGGTTCATAAATGGTACATTTACCCCCAGTGATGTGGACTTTGACGCTGGATGTTCTTGCTCATAAATAACTGTTCTTCATAAATGAATGGGACATACCTAAGATCTCTCAGTAGCTTACTGAAGTTGTGACAACGTGCGATGTCTGAGGATTCAGCAGCAATATCTTGTTCAACAGTTTTTAGCTTATCCCCAGTGTGAGATGAGCACGCGCTCCCGTGGAAGTCCCTGGGACATAACAAGACAAAAATTTAATCTCGCCCACCAAGGGTAGCATGATTGACAAGATCGGAGTGTCCAAGCCCACAGTCTTTATCTGTTCCCTTAAGTAGACGACAGATGTGAGTTCATAGAAGGATCCGTTTACGGATAACGGTGCGAACACTTCAGACCAGATCCTGAGGAGCCTAGGTGTGAATGACACTGTGAGTTAGTTCGGCGCAAGGATAAGTCACGAAAATCTGGACCATTTGAAATTGGTTAAGTTGGACAACGATTCCATCAAATTTGCTTCCGAAATTGACAGCAGGGTGAATTTTCCATGTAGATCGGGTACTTAACCGCAGAGTATTCCCCAAACTGCATTCGATGGACTGTTATTCCGGTCTAATTAAGTCATATTTTCCCTTTATATGTTAATCACAACAGATTCAGTCATATTTCTGATTGACTGTTTGCTGTATTACCTATAATGTACTACGATCGTTTTGCATTCATACTTTTACTGTTAGCCTACGTATATGCTTGCAAGCGGATCTGATTAAGCTTGAGCGTCGGACTGGCCTTTTGCTCGACAAGTTCGCGACGGATATATTAAATAAAATTGGTGATGTTTGGTTCACTTGCTTAACGTCACGAGGCGGGTGAATCAACTAGACACTGACTGGAGCATTCACTATGGTGTTGTAGTACTATAAAGAATGAAACAATGGCCGAGAGCCCCCAAAACAATTTGTGCTTCATGTATGACACTGTCAAATACCCTGGATGGGATGTGAAGATTCAGAGGTTCGACGTTCTGGAATTTCAATGGTAGACAGCTACTTCACTTTTCCACCCGGTTTGATATGCGCGCACCGCGGACCAAACGTACAATAAGCGAAGGAGGGTGTGGCTGACTGTAGAGCGTAGTGTATGGTCCAAACGATGAGTTTTTTTCAGCTGTAAGTCTAACTGCCGTGCTAAGAATCGGTGAGACCTTAGCCGACACTGTACAGTGAACGTGAAACTGCAGGCGTAAAAATGTGAGGGAATTCCCTCATTTGCTCAGAAAGAGGTAGCGGCTGCTTGTTTTCTTCGTCCAAATGGTGATCACTTTTGACTGGTGGTGCTTGTGACAGGGTTCCGTTTTCCATCCTGCCGACATGGTCTCACTGTCAGTGAGGTAGTCAGGACTAACGACTGGTAAATTTTCAAGTTGAACATCACTCACATTTGATCGCGACCTTCGCATTCAGATAGACTTTACAACGTTGCTTCTTTCGAAAAGAAGCACTAGACTCGAGTTTCGCTCTGATTAGGGCTCGTCAGTAGTGCCTATCCTTGCCACGGCCGGAATTTGAACTCCGGCCACGCTTTTCATGAGGCAACCGTGTTGACCACTGTGCCACTGACCTCACATTAGGCACGACCGACTTATCAAATCTGAACGCTTGTGAACAATGATCAGGTTGCCCGATCGTCTCAAGAGAAAACACAGTAACTGTCCTGTTAACTCTAATCGATAACACCGCGATTAGGACTTTAAAGGCAGGTCGAAATCACTGATCACATTAAACCTGCAAGGCGATATTTTAGATTACTGACTACTCATCAGTTGACCGCTAAATTGTCTAACAATAATGGGGCAATAATTGGGTCAACCATTTAACCTGAATGATTATGTACGATTCCCGACGTTCAAAAGCTTTTCGGTTGATTAATGTGGCTCAGAGGGAGACGTGTCTGTCTCGCCGTCTTGTCTCTTAACGAGTCGGTCGACAGTAGTGACTTTCATGAGGAAAGTGAAGAAACAAACTTTCAATTTCTGTTAGTCTGATAGAGGAAGAGAGGTCTTCCCCTCGTTAGCTATCATCCTTATTAAACATATATGCTTGATGAACTTTCTCTACATAATTCTACCCGAATTTTATAACGGTCTAGGGAAACCGAACAAAGTCGGTTAACGTTCTGAAACAGTTGCCGGTTGATTCGTTGCTCAAAGCAACCGTTGGAGGTGCCAGTAATGCAGCCATACGAACAACTGGTGCTTGGTGCACATTCCAGGGGGAAGTAACGAGATTCAAAACTGATTAGCTTCATCATGTGAAGGCTTTCAGTTGAAGGGTTTCTCATAAAGAATAAAAGGAGGTAAATACACGCAGTGCTTAATAATATTTACTGTTAGTGAGCAAGCGAAATTGTTAGCAGAAGTAACTTCCCATAATAAAGTACACTGGAAAGGCTTATCAGCACCAATGTAGTACGTGTACCTTTCCGCTCATCAACATGCACTAGCTGATTATCCCGCGATAAATTTCTTACTACATGTGGAATGAAATCTATCAAACAGGATTGTTTCGTCAACATAAGTTGAGCTCATTGTAGTTTTAACTACCTGCTGAGCATTCTTCCAAGTCTCTCTGTAGATTTTCAAGTTGACCATCACTCACATTTGATCGCAGCTTTCGCATTCAAATAGACTTTCCAGCCAGCCTCTTTCGAAAAGAAGCACTAGACTCGAGTTTCGCCCTGATTAGGACTCGTCACTAGTGTTAAGGAGTTTATCGAGTTACTGACTAAGTTTAAGTAGAAGTTCGGGTTGCTTCGATTCAGATCTCACAGTCTGTGGCATTTTTGGACCGATTTGGTTAAACACGTCCTTCCTGACTGTTGCCTCTGTGTATTGTGCCAACGATTGTCTAGGATCTTTGCTTGTGGACAACTAACATGGGACTTATCTAATCAATATTTGCACATTAACCTCTGTCTTCTATGCAATCACTTGCTTTTACTTCTCAGGAGATTGCGTAACACTGGAGGCTTCAACGCAGCCTACTTCTACGGCTGAAACAATTCGGCATAGTCATGAAAAAGTGGCCAAACCGCTGAATTCAGGGAGCACTTAGATAATCCATGATGTAATTTAGAAGCGCGTCGTTCTCACGGTTATCAACTAAAGAGAACTAATCCGAATTACTACATCAAAATTTACGTAGATGTATATAAAGAACACTCTAGCAGACCGGCGTGTGTCGGGTTACAAAGTCAACAGGTTATTACAACACGAACAGTCGTTTGCACTATCGATCAGAACCATCTGTCATCATTTAATTGGGTCGCATAGCGAGTTCTAAATGCACTTGACGTCTGTTGGGCCAGGTGTCATTTGGGCCACCACATTACCCTGAATACATAAAGTTGGCCGTATACTTTTGTCCCTACCGTTCTCTCCACTTTTGTAGGTCATTTCACACAAAGCCTAGTCGAACGAAATCTAGCTAGCATTTTTCCACTGACGTCAAATCAGACGTGTAACTTGTTTTATGTCCTTCGGAAGGCGAGTATTCAGCACTTCCGAAATCAATATGAACTTTATTGATTTCATTTTGCGGTAAACTTTTCCAAAACGTCGAAATTATTAAGAAACCGCCGAGTAACGGTGGATGGACTAACCGTGGGCATCGGCACAGGAATACATAGATCTGAAAAGGGATATAGATAAGGAAACCGATAAATATTTAAAAAGTCTGTATTAAAGGGGAAAGTCGGAATCGGACAAGTTTGGAGCATTCGTTAAGCTGTATATGAGATGTTGGAAAAAGTGGATGCCTGAGTCTAAGTGTTAAATTTCCGAGCTGCTTGCATAGTTTCCTAGTTCGGCTGGAGGAGCGCCTTCGGGCGATAATTGTTTTCTGAGGCCAAGACAACTGGTAAACATTGGCGCCTTCAATGTCCGCACTCTCCGACATGTCGGTAAGCAAGCTGCTCTGGCAAGTACTCTCTCAAGTCTGGAGCTTGATGTGTGCTGTGTGTCGGAGACGCGAGTCTACGACTCTAGCACGGTTATCCATTTGAGCTCACCTCTAGATAGCTGTCGATCCAAGCGCTTCTGTCTCAGGGTTTCTGGTGA
>QNGE01003905.1:27604-45234 GCA_008508345.1 Paragonimus westermani | reverse complement strand
AGACGCTATCCGAGATGGCGGTGTGTCGCAGTCAATGGCGTACCTGTATCCATACCATTTCTAGTTCTTCCATTTAGTCTTCTTCAATCTTTTTTGTCCTTCGTAGTACTCTTTCCTTTTAGGATATTCCACGTCACTGTTGAGGTGAGCGGCGGCCCGAGCCACAGTACGTTTTGGTCAGGCTCATGGCTGTTTTGATGATGATGATGATGATGATGGAGGAGCGCTTGTTAATTTTGGGCATGCCGTTTCCGTCGTTTGCATCGAATTCAGCCGACTTTCTCAGACTTTCCACAAGTTCGTTTCTTCTGAAACTAGGAAGTAAGTTAGAATATATTGAAGTCCGGGAATGATAACTGCTGAACCACAAATCTTATGCGAGGGTATCCATAAGTAACCAAAGCGGAGGATAAGACAATCAGGTTGTAAACGACAATAAACCTTGAACGTAAATTTTCTCATCTTAGTAGAAATATATCTATTTGCTTTGTGTACGCGTTGATTGTCATCGACTTGTTAACAAGATAAATGTGGTTTAGTAAGAAAAAGTTTCCTGGAAATGCAGTACTTCTCTGGTGGAAGTAACTGTTTTAGGTGAGGAGATATTTTATTGTTTCAGCGGTTAACCGCGATGAATGCAACGCAATGGACAAGACAACTATGCTTTGTATGAACTATCAAGTTAGACTTTGAAACGTTTAATATCAGCATCTCATCCAGAATGTCCTTACTATCGTTGGGACTCTGATTGCCTTCTTAAATTAAGCACGCTATCGGGTGACATCGCTTGTTATTTGCTATAACGAATGCGGATTATTTAAATTTCGCGCATTACTAATCTTTTTGTCTCTAATGCTGTTCTTTATTCCTGTGTTTCTCTGTTATCGACCAAACCTGGCAATGACAAACACTAGCCACCGTGGCAATTAGACAGTGAGACCGATCGATTTCGCCTGTTTAATCCTCCTTCAGTTTATGTCCAGTGAGAAGAAACACCTTTTTGAAGTTCTGTGAATTTGTGGACATCGTAGTTAACTTTGAAGGAGGTCGTTGCTGAACTGCATCGCCCATACGAATGGCCTTAAACATTTTGATAACCCTGCCATCGGTCATTGCGTGGATGAGCCGCTTTTGGTCCGACAGTACAGCCGTCTTTCCACTTCTCAGAATGAACGGGCTCAGTTCACCACTACAAGACATTTCTTTTATGATTCTTAGAAACTCATTTCCTTGGAGCTGTTTACCAGATTACCCGATTTTTGTCTTTAATTGATTATCTTCCTGTATGCAAAGTTCATTTTATGTTAAAACATTTGAAAGCGGCGACACTGTTAGATGCACTTGGTTTTATAAATAAGACCAAACGGAATCGACCGTAACTACAAAACTACTATCGTAAGGCGACTTTGACTATCAGCGTTCCGTGTAAAACGTGACAGAGGTTAATAGAATTTATATATTATTCTTCTCCATAAAGGTACACTGACTTTTCTTGCAGTGTTTTTCAGGGACTTTCATATTCCGTTACCATTATTCGGCCATCTTGGCTAGAACTCGCCTTTCAACTCATCCCTATGTTGATGACGTCATCTGTTTCGGGGTAATCGTCTTGTGGTGATGATCTGCTGGTTCTGTGTGGAGTTGAGATTGAAGATTCACGATGGTCAGTCCAAATATTTCACGTCTGTTTAAAACCACGTTACAGAGAGATGGGTTACGATCCTCGAGACATTATCTTATTGAAAGATAAGACTTAACATGCACTATAGCAGTAAAAGACAATAGGTGTACTTTTTGAGCGACAAAATGCCCAGGTGTGAAATACCTCAAGAAACTTCATACAAGTATATGATGTCTTCATCTCTGCTGCTTCTTCCCGAACAGTCAACAGACCGCCAATATTATTTTAAGAACTTAAGCAATAAAATAGTCAGCCATCAAAACCACTCAAATTGAACTTTTCGTCGTCAGTCATTCTAAGTAACATAGTGTTCTCTCCAGTTAACTTGATTTTACATGTTCTTCAACAGGTAAAGACATGCACATCCGCTTCTGAAAAGTTAGACAACAAACTCTGTTTCGTGTTTTTACACGTTTCAACTAACACTGAACTGCATAAACTAAAAATTAACCATACCAAAGCAAACAGTGTGTGGTTCTGTTGTATGAATCTCACTGATTGTGTGCGGTGATGAATATTTCAGTATTTCGTGACTGGGTTGGGAGGACAGATTGCTTCATCCGGAGAAGTTTGCTTGAATGGGATATCAAAAATATTCGGTGTGCTATTTTTGCCTCTGACCTCAAATGGGTCTCTGGAGATACATTCAGGCACATTTAGTTTTTGGGCCTTTCACTGTTTCTGCAATCTGTTCAACAACACTACAAGAAGTTGATTTACCTAAGCGAACGATATACCCCCATAGTACATGTGGTGTGTAGAAAAACGCTGAGGCTGTGAACCCCAAAAAATTATGCGACGAATTGAACGTAAGTGGCAAAATGATAAATTACAACCAAGCTGCTAGCTCCCTCCGCTTGATAATGTCTTTTGCGACGTACTCTTTGATCAAAAGCTGACATTGTACCGATGTGATAGATTTTGAAGCCTGACTGATGCCAGGTTGGCTTTGAGTTTTCGACTACTCAACTCGACAAGCAAGCCGTGCGAACTGACTGCAATGGCAGTGCAGGTCAATCGCCAGTGTCTGAACATTGAGTATATGCGCCAATCAATCTTGCTACACTTTGTATTTTTCTCGGCTTAAGAAATTTCACACACTATGTGTTCTGTGGCTTGCAATCGATAAATTAACTTATAAGTGACGCCCACTATGAGTAACTGAATATTTTGTCAGCATTCATGCTTATATGATCACTGAACTAGTTCGTGTCTGAGCCAAGCGAGTTGTGCATGTTGTAGTGCTACAACACTCACTGGTGTATACACAGCTATGGTACGCATGGCCGCTTTTACACACTTGCTCTGTTCGGCTTATACTAACTGTGTTACTACACATGTCACCATAAGGTACTCTAAGACACACGTTGAGTGATAAATTTCATAGGTTTGTACAGAACGACGGTAGATTAAAATCTTATACTGCTTCGTTTTAGTTTTAACCAGTGAGTAACATCTCAAATAATTGGCTAATTTAAAAAAAGCGTTCCCAATCGTAAGAACTTATGAATAAGTCTGTGTGCGTATGCTCATGAATCCTGATGTTTTATGCTGTGTGGGCTTTGGTCTACCCAAATTCAACCATGTTAGATAAGTTAAAAAGGAGCAGCGAGACTTAAGAGCTACGCTTATGTGTATGTCACACTACTAGCTGCGTAGGAGTGCTCGGAAAATGAGCTAAGAACGTGTGGGAATATAGCAGAACTGTATGTACAGTTATTGCGTTGTTGTTATCCTCGTAAGGAAGGGGGTGGTTCGAAGAGGTACCCTGAAACGAAAAGCACTTCGATTGCTCAAGGGTTGACCTTGACTATCAGCACATTATCTTGTGTGGTCGAAAAACCCGCACAATTTCTCAGAGACTTGATGTAGCTTACAATGAATCCACGAAGCGCAGCAGTGATCGGAATATATCGTAAACGTCTTAATCACCGCGTTCCCACGCTGGCTTAGCCCCTCACTACAAACTGAGCTTGACTTTGAGTCAATGGCTCCAGGTGTGGTTCCATAAAAAAGCTATATCCTATTGTTTCGTAAGTCAGGTTTTCGTGGTTGAGTCTGTGGGTGGGATACCCCGAGATAACCTTATATCTTCTTGTCTCGTAAGTCAAACTGTTGATGGATGGACTCACTCAGAGTTCTCAGCTGCCAGTCTAATGCGTGTACCTGAACACTAGATAGCATGTGCGTAAGCTGCTTGGTCGGTGCAGCAACGGACGGTCAGAACGTCGCATTGTAGTGATCGCCACGGTACTTAGCCTCTTTAAAATCGATGTCGCAATATTCAGTGAGACGGGGCTTGCAGACCAAGAAACGCTCCGGGAAGCGGGTGCTGTGTGCGTTTTCTACGGGATAGGCTACTCGACCTGAAACAGGTGAGGTACTGTTATGGATGATTTCGACGCGCTATTTGAGTATGACGCAACAGCCTGATCGGTAGTCCTCGGATCTTCCGGCATTTGTGGGGTTCGTAGGAACAATGATCCTCTACTTCACGTATGTGCCTCTCAAGAGTTGGCTATCGCAAACACCCGATTCCGATTGGATGCGAGTGATATTGCGAAGTCGACTCACCCGCAAATTAGTCATTATCATTTGCTTGATTACGTGAACGTACGAGAGTGTGACATTCGCGAAAAGCTTGTCACGCGAGTAGTGCACGGTAATGAATGTTGCATTGGTCATGACCAAATTGCCCATTCACTTACACAGGTCTGTTTGTTGAGGTCAATCGAAAAACACGGTAGAATTCGAATGTAAAACGGTTGCAGAACCCAAGACCAGGATGGTATTTCAAGACTGTCGTTCGTCTGAAAGACTACTACTAAGCAGATCACGGCAGCAGCCATCGAGACGATCGCCAGCAATGCTCGATCTGGTTCAACAGTAACAATGCACCTGTCTCCAAACTGATAGTAGAGAAGAGTGCAACTACGCGTGTTCCGCAATGGACGTAGATGAAGAAGCCAAAACAAACACGTTCGACAGTGTTTGCGGTAAAATCACTGAACGGCTTCGTCGTATAATGAGAAATATAGTGAGCCGATAACACAGTCTTATTATTCGTTGAAATCGATTTTTAGCCCACCTGTTCATTATACTAAAGTACTGAGTAATGCGGACTCTGGCTTTTGGTGCACTGATTACGTGAAATTCTGGCGCGTGCATTTTGGTAGCTCGATAAACCTTCTTGCTGCCACTGCTTGGGAGAGCGCAACTAATTTGCCACAATGAGATGTCAGAATTAGAGTTGCTCTCACCCCAGATTTAATACAGGTGCTATTGTTCGGCCATTTTACCACTGTAAAACGGAAAGGTTGCAGGTAACGTCGGGTTGCCAACAGAACATCCCAAGCACGGCGGTCTAGCTTTGAAGTGTGCTTTTCTTCTGTTAATGTACTCTATCCAGGAGCAAGAGGTAGTACCTTAGGGGTTTAAGAATGTTCTCCTTGTACCTTTGATCCAAGCTAAGGAGATCGAGCATTGCATCGACAATTATCGGGGCATCAGTCTACTGAGCTGCGCTGGAAATGTGCCAGCAAGAATTCTGTCTAATTGACTTGCTCCGGAAGTTTTGAAGGCCAACGTTAAGGAGTGGCAGTGCGGAATCTAGATGAAATGCAGTAGAAATAACAGGATATCCGCTGTCTGACAGATCCAGGAGAATTGTCGTGAACGCAACTGGTTACTCCATATCCTCCTTGTGGATTTCACTAGGGCGTTTAACTTCATGGGTCGTGAAACATCATGGACTATGTTTGGTAAGTTTGCCTGTCCACGTATGCTAGTCGGTTTAATTATAATGTTGCGTGTGAGAATGAAGACGAAGTCACAATCGTGTAGATCGACCTCTGGGGTGCTCATTAGCGTGAAGCAGGATTGTCTCCCGACCGCAATCCTGTTCACTTTATATTTGATTGTAATGCTAGCATTTGCTTTCCAGCACTCTGATGACATTTTGAGGTTGACTACCATACGGATGAAACTTTGCTGAATTTTTTATTTGGGTTTTGGTTCAACCTAAGAATTTCATTCATCTTTTTCATCCTACCTGCCGTGCAATAATATGTACTCTCACATTACTTGACGAACATTTGAAGTCTTTGCTCCCAACACAGACCGTACCGTTGGAGTATGTTTGCGCTTTGTTTCCGAGACTAAGGGTTTCACTCATCCGCTAACCTACCATCTGGTTAGCCAACGTTGACAAGCTGATCCACAACTGCCTCCATCCACATTCCTGCTAATCTTATTTCCTCGGGTTCACATGTGAATAAAACACAGGTGGTGTAGCACAAACCGCTAGAGGTGAGTGTTATGCGCTGGTGTTCTTCAGCTTCGGCCACTATATCAAACTAATTAAAAAGAATGTAACCAACCGTGTGTGAGAGTGGAAAGAAAAACAGTGATGTGAAGAGTGTGAACACAGAACGTCGGAACACGGTGAACCAGCATAGGGATCCAACTGATAAACGTAAACAGCTGACAAATAGCCAGTCAACAATGGACTAGTGGGCAAACCGGCAGGTGTACACACATGATTGCTTGTAAGAGTGCCAACAGCTTTGGCTATCTCGAACATATGGGCATTCGGAAGTACGAAGATCTTGACGGGAACGTTTGCTTGAAGACTATAGTCTTTCCATTTAGTGCGTATAAAATGATGACCCTTTAAGTCTGAAGAGGCCAAATCACTTAAATTCAAGGGCCATCATTACCAGATTCACAATTCAATTATCTCGTTCACAGTAGATTGTACACGGCCCATTCCTTATTGAGTTTTTTTTCACCAGCACCGAGCTACATGCGGCCTAATCAGAATTCCAATGTATGTACGTGTACTTCGTTTGATGTATAACAGTTTATGTTCAGTGTAATTTTTGGTTATGAAATTGATTTAACATGTTTTCTATCATCTAGGCATTCTTCCTGTCCAATTACCTGTCGGCAAGATGGCGTCGTGCCATAGTATTCGTTCTCGGCATTTCTGCTTTGCTGTTATTCCTCAGCCTGAACTCCTTTTTGTCGCCCCTGTTCCTTTCTATCATAACCCTGGAACCACCAGATTTTAAAAGTTTTCCTGGACGGCAATATCCAACCATTCTGGTGCGTCACAAAATTCGGCTGATTAATTACTGTGTACTGTCAAAGTTTCGTTTGTCATCTAACCACCTCATTTCAAAGCAGACACATCCCAGAACAAAATGTTATTCTATTGACACAGATAAACTGCGCGCGTTTTACGGTGTGGTGGAATCTTTTGGATTACTAGCTTGTTCATTTCAAATTGGTGATTACTTATGAGCAAATTCTTCGTTATTTCTTTCAAAATTTTGGCTACCCATGCGAATGTTTGAACAGACGTATCAGGGCAAAAGCTTCGGAGATTCAAATTGCAAACTCTAGTGTTTTCTGTTTTTTGTTGAATCCTAGTGTTTTCTTAACTACAGAAGTTGATTTGATTTCTACTGAACTTTGTTTCTTCAAATTTTGTATATAGGACCCAAAATACAAGATGAATACCACCCGCGTGAATTCAGCGACAGGAATAAATTGGCTTGCTCCACAACCCTCCCTTCCAGATAAGACTGAATCTCAAACTGAAACTGGATCTCTCCCACCGGTGAGCTACCATGTACACGCATTTTATTATGCGTGGTACAACGCACCGTATGAAAACCAGTCGGCTACAGACGACCGACATTGGGTACATTGGAATCATGCTCGTCTCGCACACCGTAATCCACGAATCGCCAGTGAGTATTCCTTAAGACCACATCGACCCCCAGGAGATATTGGTGCCTCTTTCTATCCCCAGATAGGACCATATGCCTCGAAAGACAAAGGTATCCTGAAAGCCCACTTCAAAATGGCAACTTTTGCCGGCGTTGGTGAGTTAATTATGTTTGCGTCATTCCTTCATAGTAGTGTCTCAATAACCATTTCCTTTCGTAGGTGAAGCTGGTGGAAATGGGCTTATCTTTCCAATGCCTCATACTTAAAACGTTCCCCAATTTATTGCAGAGTAGATGAAAAGGAATCAGCGTGATTCGTCTAATCTTATTTCAACCTGGATGGCAGCTTGAATCGACTGATGCAGTTACCTTGTGTTTATAGGACTGTTTGAAATAGAACATATGCATCTTGTATTACCAGATTCACTGTCTCCAAACGGTTGGTTGGTCATGAAGATTACGCTGAATACAGAGAAGTATTTTACTGAAGCTGACCGATTTGAATAACATTACTTTCTCCCTCAAACCAGCGAAACCCTCCTGAGGATTGGCCTCGTTCGCTCAAAAAACGTGACCATCAAAAGAGGTGATAGAAACCCCGGAAAACGGACACTTGAGATTTTAATGTGGTTCGCAAAACTGTCTCCAACTTGAAGGACACCCCTCTCCACCACATACATTAATGAGACGACAATATCCTGAGGAAATCTCTAGTGTAACGGTTTTCTCAGCAGTACTTTCCTTCTTAACCGTCATTACTGTATCTGGAACAGTGCGTCCGCAGTGCGGTATTCGCTGATCTGTTGTATAAGCTACTTGCGCATGGCCTGTTCTGGGTTCCTCCCATAGACAAACCAACTGGTCGGCGGTTGTCGATTTTGATCGGACCAACTAATGGCGCGTAGGTCGAACAAGTATACAGGGGATCGAAGGTTGGCCCAGTCGACTGAGAGAAGCCACAAAACAGACATATGGGGTCACAGAAATTTGTCTGCCTCGCTGTAGTTGGGGCACCCGTGTGCGCAAACAAGATATGGTTTGCAACGAGACATGGGTCAACGTGGGCTCACAAACATCTATGTAAGTCACACTGTACATGCACGCCAAATGGGAATCTCCTCATTTGGAAAACACTGCGTCATTATTTTTCACGGCTGCTTCAAAGATGCAGATGATTTTGATTCACAGCGAGCACGACTCAGCACAACCTAGGTCTGAAAGCGAAAATCTCGCCAAAACCTCCATGCTTTTTAACTATCTGTTCCTTTATAGGTGTAACATTTTCCATTACGTGCATTAGAACTTACGTGCGAGGATCCTGGATATGGCAGCAAGAGCGTGATTAGCCCCACCAACCTGAAGGGACAATCTTAATTAGAGTACTTCACACTGGCTACTTTGGCCGATGAAGTGATATGGGCTTACGCTGGATGTCAACGTCTTTTTGTTAATCAGAACAGGGTTAGCAGTCATTCAGCTCTGTTCCAACTAACCTATCAAGCTGCGGGCCGTATTGGGTTCTTTGACAGGTAATGAGCTGTGAGTATTTAAGGCTGTCTGTGGATCTCATGTAAACTTACTACAAACCACTCACATTGAAGTTAGTGGTCCGGCATAGATATCGCAGTTTTGCTCGTAGCTGTATAATGAATCCGCACCATCTCTACTGCTGTAGGTTACATTCACCAGGATAACAATGTTGAGCTATTACCATTAGGATCGCCGCTTAACCAGCCTAACGCTTGTTTGAATTCTGAAGGTCGACTGGAATTTTCCGTCGACGCACTCTTCCACTCTGGCGTCTGCTGTCCGGTTGTGGTCAAGGTGCTCTCACGTCCAGCTCCCTAGCACCCCTCAATTGTTACGTTGAAGTCTGTTGTGAACGGTGAGTAAATCAATAAATAAAGTTTGTTTGCAGATTCACCGTTTTCTCCTTGCGACTTCCGATTCACGGTAGCATAAGGTTGGGGAAACTCTGGACGTACGCATTCAGGAGCTAGCACTACATATTGAATGCACTCTAGCGATGCGCAGTGCGGCATTGCAAGTTTCAGATAGTCCATTATGTAGTACGAATTTTCTACTACGCTCACGTTTTACTATGTCACCATGTACACGATATCATCGTCAACTTTACTTTGGAATGATCAAAATCGAACTAAAGTTTGCATTACTGAGTTGTTTTTCACACATTTTCTCATTTATTTTCTCTCAACTCCTTATGTCTTATTCTCGGTTTTTCACTCAAATAGCCTTGTAACGTTCCGATGGCAAGTACTCTACTTAATTTCTGCTAGCCCACATGAACAACTTGTACGGAAAATTGATCAACCATCAATTATGAATATTCAGTGGAGAAAACTTTCTCTGACTTGTTTGCGTTTCGTTCAGTGACTCACTTTAACCACGATACAGTTCCAACGGGTTAGTTATTATCCACTGTCAACCATTAAGCATTTGGATATAAATAATTAACTAATCTTTCATTCTCTTCCCTCTTATCCAGACATTATAGAGCAGATCTGGGAACTTGATAATCGAGAGTTTCTTTCAACAGTCTCTTCATTCAACACATTACTTTGAGAAAGTGTTAACATTGAAATTATCACCACACAAATGTCCACCATTTCCAATGTTATCTTTTCGGGTAATTTTGATGACCTGTTCTACTAGTGTGAGAATTTCACGTTGGCCAGTAATTGCTTCCTGGTGTCCTGTTTGTTCACGTATTCTTTGTCCACTAAGAATTCTGACACAGCAATTTTCGCCTGTCACCTGACCAATTCTCGTGAACGGCACGTTTTTTCAAGGCGAGTTAGCGGCTCATATGACTTTGCCTCTCGCACCAACTACAATTTGCACAGAACGAGGTGTAACTACCACAAAATTCTTTGGACACGTGTCAAGACACCGCTAACTACTGACAGCGTCTACTAATGTAGGTTTTAAGGTTTTGCCTAATATTCTTTTGAACCGAAACAGGTTTTCCGTCTTCAATTTCCAAAATTTTGTTTAGAAGGTAGAAATAGATGGAGAAGACTACTCAGAGCGAAGCCTTTCAGTTGGCTATACCTTGTTACTTCATGCAGGTCTTTTTATTTCATTACCACGGTGTTATCTGCCATCACCTTAACCGATGCCAGAATTATTGGGAGTTTAGACACCGGTCTTTTAAACGTGTCTTTGCAAATTCCATCAAAGTGGAATCCATTGTAATTTCTGATGCAACGTCTAGGTGTTTGGGTTTTATCCTGGTATCCTGCTGGAATGTCCGATCCCAACGGCGAACCGGTCGATCACCTGGTTTTGCCCATCCTGAACATGGCGTCTGAGTACAACATTAAAGTGAGTTGTTGTTTTTTCCACGTTGACAATCTGACGAAACAGTACTGCTTTTCTTTTATACGAAATTTTGATTGATTTGGCCGTATTTCATTAGCTTATTTGCCATTGATTGCTAGACGGCAAAAACATTGGTCACATGAATATAGTTTGGAACGTTCTACAATTAGCACACTACATGATAGATCTTGATAATATTAAGGCTTGTTATGTGCCGATTAGTTGAGGTAACATTTGCTGGTTTGAAACGTTTCAGAAGGTAATATTCGATAATCAGCCTCAAACCAACATTCCACGTTAACCGGTTTCATGATTATTCGATTCTAGTCGATGTAGACGTTCGAATTTCATTCCACATGTCAACCACCAGACCCAGTTAAGTTCGATTGCCTTGAGGTCATTACAATAACTGACTTAACTATACTTGATAAATCGTCAAGTAATGAATTAAAAATGATCTTTTTGAGTTCTCTCTAGGAAGCCTCAGTTAGCGGCATTTTAGATGCACAGATAGTTGACCCCTGATTGCGATACTCCTATCCATCAACCAGACGAAAGTTCGTACCCATTATGGATGTTGCCATTGCTCTCAGTTAAACTTCGGGCTAAGTGTTTCAGTTCCTTTTTTCTGCCAACATCTTCCGTCAGTAAGTTTATGCCTGTAATACCAAATCATTTTAAGTCATCCGCTTCCGTCAGTGAACTTGATGCATCCACGTTGTATAACCGGGAATTCCAAGGACTGGTTGTGCACTCAACTATCTTCCATCAAGACTTAATCGTAGAGCTTTAGTCCATTAAGAGTTTCGAGATTGCATTTTTTAGTGTATTTCTCAATCTGTATTCATATGCCACTTCATGCTGGTTACGAGTTTCGTGGATTGTTCTTGAGACTGTAACGTCGTGGAACAAGGGCCATCAGAAATATTTATCAGTCAGGAAATGGTTGTGTACCGCCTTAGGTAAGGAGAACTGCCGACAGTTCCAGTTAGTTCGCTCACGTATTTTGACAAATATCCGGAATACTATTCCGTTTGTAACAAAGACGATTGTACTGATAGTTTGACCGCCGATCCGACAGAAATGTCCTATTAGTTAAAGGCGAACAAAACAAGATATGATGTTGTTTGAAACAACCTAGCGCTCATAATCTGAGGTCTAATCTTATGAGGAACAAACAAGAGTCTGCTATATATATTTCACTTGTAACATGCAATCTGCCACCTTCGTAAACTTCGGTATTTCGTCAAAGGATTGGTCATCACCACAGCAACACCCGATGTTTGGAGAAGTCAGCTTCCCTCTCTGCTGTTTTCTCTGCAAGCGGTACGACTTCCTGTGACAGGTGAACGAATGCTGAACCATTTAGGTTGTCCTTCAGGGTTATACTGTATCCATCAGATGAGTTCACCTATGTTTAATGGGGCAGATAAATTATACTCGGTTAATCTTCACGTAGAATAACTCTTATCGTTTTATTCACGAACCTTCTCTTCGGTATTCCCAACCTGGTTTGGGTGCACTCCCAATGAATCTCATCCATTGATTAAACATTCTGTGAGTAGATTTTTGTATGAGTTCGATGTAGAAGGTCATACGATAGCTGGATACTGTCAACTGATAAGAAAGCTCGAGATACGCAATCGACACGGTGTGTGCCTGGCAACTGGCACCCCAGTAAATCACTACTAGACTGTCTAAAGCTTCAGCAACAGTAAGACCGGAAATGGAATTATAATCAACCCTGTTCAAAGTGGAAACTAATCGACTGTAACGGACCGGGTCACCCACCTATAAAAACGTCAGGATCCGAATCCGAATCTCTGCATTAAAACGAAGTAGTTTGTGGTAAAGACTGTGCATCACACTGTAATAGTACTACCTATGCTAGGGTGAAATGTCTTCATCCATAGCTGTTCAAGAGTGCACCGTTCAGTGGCTTCTGTTCATATCCGCTTTAACAATCCAATCTGAGGTTAGCCAGAAGTTTTTGAGTCTCCCATCGTCCTGTGCTCTGTAGGAGACATTTCATACAATTCAGTTAAATTTCAGATAAGTTATTTACATTGAAGCTAATGAATCGTAGCCACCCAACCACATTGCTGTGTATCAATCTGGAGTCACTCTAAAAGATTACACACAAGATCCAATAGGTTTCCTGTATAATTTCACATCAGCATACTACTTGTTTTGGTCGTACGATTGTGTTACACACTAGGTGGGTTCTTTGTAATTGAGTTGACGACACTGTCAACCGCGAGTCGGGCAGATCTACAGGCTGCTTGCTTTTTCACGGAAATAAGCGTTCAGTGCTAAGTAGCTTATTCGAATAACCTCAACTGAGTGAAATGTGGTGAGATGACAAAGTAACGTCGTCAGTATTCACAACAGTTTATCAATGGTTCCCATAGGTACACCATAGAGCTGTGAATACAAGGCAGGATCTGGCAAGGAAGAAAAGAAGGAGAAGAGGAGCGAATGGAACCTAACTACTAAAAATAGTCAAGCCTATGTTTAAACAGTCAGCATTAATGTGCCTACGCCTTGCAAACAAACAACCGAGATGTAGATCAAAGTAAGGCATCACCAGCAAGACAGTTTCCTTAGGGCTTTCACTTTCCGTAGCATTAAGAGACCTAGCTTAACCACTCAGCCCGATTAGGCGCCATCTCATCTAACGTCTTCAGCCACTGACTCTGTGATTCGTCAGGTTTCTGGGAGAAAGAATCTTACTCATAATGGCCAGTTTCTTGGTGAATGACTTCAGTTTTCAAACACAGGTCTTCATCTGTCCCACTCGTACCTTATGTCAGTTGGCCGCAATGTTTACAAAATGTGCTCGGTGAGGTAGATGATTAGCTGGCATCTTCAGTACATGGTCTAACAACCTAAGTCCGTGTAAACTTAAAAATTGAGCAAAAGAAATCCTCATCGTTGCTCACTCGTTGCAACCACTCAAAATAAGCGATCAACCGCAGCTATCGGTGGTCAGATACCTGACGACCGGTTACTTCCTCTACCTTGAACAGTCAGGCGTTGCAGCCGTAAAGTAATATGGCCCTCACATTTGCCCTATATACGCGACCCTTAATTCTCACAAGAAAGCCTCTTTGTCGTTGCAGGTGTCTTAAATTAGCGAGTACCGTCCCAGCCCTCGAGATGCGCAATTCTATTTTATTCCCTACATTTGCGTTTTTGCCGACGTAAACAAGCCGGTCAGCAGCCTACACAAAATCTGCGGTTTGAGGTTGCCAAATAAATTACTTAACACAGTGTGAAACTACATCCAGCCTTGTCTGTGCCGTCTGAAACCTGTCGAACAGCAACACCTTGCCAATATGATCCAGATCATTCAGTCTTTGTCCGGGTAGGATGTCCACATCGGCATCTTCCAATGTTGCAAACAGTTCTTCATCATTTTTTCTATGAAAAAAATTGACGAGAACGGTATAAGTTGATAGCTTTGACTTACGCTGCTCCTGCTGTTGAAAGTGTTAGATATTTCACCAGAAACCCTAACCTGAGGTGAAGTATGAGAATAAGGCCCAACAGTATGCTCATATAGTTGTTCGATACACCCCGGCGTTTGAGCAACACTAAAAGTTTAGGTCAATTGACCAAATTGAACGCGCTCTTATAGCTCAGGAATATGGCAGTTACCGACCTGCGGTATACATGACGCAGTTCCAGAATTAGGCGAAGAGTAAAAATTTGACTAGAACGAAACCCTGCCTGTTCTTCCCTGACGTCGGTTTTCCGAGCTTCCGGGAGCCGACAAAGTGTAATAGATGCCAAAGTCCTAGTAGTGACTGGGATCAAACTAATTCTCAAATGGTTTTCTCAAAAGTCCCTGACATCTGTCCTGAATATAGGAACCATTATCGAGCGATTCCAACACGGAGACATGATCTCCGCCGTCCACACAAGTTAAAACAACAAAGTCAAAGCCTCCATTGACGTTTCCTTATCCTGTCTGAAATATGATGGCACGATACCATCTGGGCCTGCAAACCTATTGTGTTTGAGAGCCGAAATGCAACTGCAGACCTCAGTTCCGGTAATCGTTTTTAAATTTACCGACGAGGTTACGAAAGTACAGTTCATATTTCATGCAGTACAGTCCAGAAGCATGCATTTTGACCATCGATGTCTCCGAGATAATAGCGGTGTTCGGTGGTAGCACCGTATCAGCAATGACGACATTCACCGACGTCATTAGGAACGGATGAAATCAGTCGTTTCTAAGCATGCTAGTCTCGTTTCACGATTTCGCTAGCTTAGCCACATCTTACGAATGGCAAATCACCGCCTATCGCAGCATGTCTTATTTGCGAGTGGTAGATTAAGCTGGAAGCGGCAGCTTGGTGGTCAGCGTGTGACCTGGGTTCGGGATATGAAATTAGTTACTTTGAAGATTGCTTAGTAGGGCGTTCCCAGCTTCTTAGCTGGGGTCCAGAAGACAATGAACACCGTTGGTTGAAAAAGCCGTCTGATATGGCGAAAAATAAATAACCAATGGGGCTACTGCTGCGAGTCTCTGCGTTCATCGTTCTACCCTCATAATGCTTTCTCCTCTAAATTTGTTTTCTCTGTCACATTACACAATGCATTTTTCCTCACACTGCGACGCGTTCGTCAACTTTGCATTTTTTACGTGGTACATACATTTATGTATATGTATATTTATGCATATATATACATGTATATGTATATACCTGCACCACAGCACGTGTTTGCGGAGGTAACAAAGCGGAAACGAAAGGCCAGCTAAATTTACCCTTTGCGCGGTCAGGCTGTCTAACTTTCTGGACTCCTTATGAATCAGTGCGAGGTCTGCCTCGCTGACAGCTTCGCGGATAGATGGCGACATTGGACCTGTGGTACGGATATGTTTGGAGATTCTACCGGTGTTTCCCGAAACAAAAGCGGTTTCCCTTTCCTGAAATTTCCGTATTAGCCAAGTCTCACAATCGGCGATCAGGCTACGCTTCAGCTTTCTACGGATATCCATCCCAAACCTGTTATCTGTACTGACAGGAGGAATGTTTTGTCGAGCATCTAACAATTTCAGGGCCTCTTCTGGAACCCGATGTTTGTTTAACTCGTAAAACTCCATGCCGCATGCCACAGTACCTTCTTTTTATGAATGGTCTGTGAGACTCGGGTCCGATAGGTATGAAAACCTTCTAAGTGGGAACAGTCAATCCAGCTTTTTAGGCTAGTTTGCTACTCGTGCCTTACTGAAGGCACAGTCAGTTTCTCAACAGCCAGCCGTTGTTGTCGGTCGGGTTGTTGACAGCAAAATAAGAGCGAAACAAAAACATGCCAACGCATAATCTGAATTCAGGTATGCAATCAAATGAGCACTACAGTCGTGAGTAGAGCCTCGCCACCTATAACTAACAACTCTGTGGTCAATCTGAGACTAGTTACGATTCGAAGGCAGCAGGATTCAAGTGTGACGATGATACACAAGACGCCTTAAACTAGTGGTGACTAAAACAGATCATGCTCAGCGCACAGTTGCAACAGCTGCCCACTATTATCCCAGTGATATGATGTAATCCCAAACGTGCAGTTTAAACAAAACCCGGCCTCACCAAAGTGGCCGACCTGGGCGTTCATATCTCCGGCCAAAATTACCATCTTGGAACTATGCGTCGATCGAAGAAGAGCGGCCAGATCCCAGCAAAACGCGCCCCTAACGCCAAAACCACTACAGTTAGTAGGAGTGCAATTGAGCACAATGAATGGATTTCAGGAGTTCTTGCCTCTAGAGCTGGCCTTTACAGAACCTACCAAGAGGGCGCCATAAAGTCTATTGTTAACAAGAATCCAATCCACCAGTGCGTCTGCGACCGTCGTACCGGGCACTACATCTACTCCATTCTGATCAGTAGCAGCTGTCGTGAAGTCACTCGAAGTACGGAATCATTATCGAGTAGACAGTGTAGGTGCTGCTGATTCTAAACGTTGACTTCTCTCCTGGATTCTGGTCTCCAAAATTCAGCAGACATCGACATACGAGTTTTAAGTTTGTGCGAGAGGGACCTGTTGACAAATCTGTTTCAAATAGCGGACATTGAAAGCATTCATATGAGCTCACATTCTAGGTTTAATTAGGAGACGAGGGAGTACTGATGCTGGATGGTAGACGTTGGGATTTACTGGGGCTTACATTTGATGTAGTGCCCTGGTCGGTTGATTTGGAACTACTCACTGAGAGTAAGGTCCGCAATTGCATTGCGGCTCTCAAGCGTAATAAGGCTGCTGGTCCAGATGACCTCGTACCGGCACTTTTCAAAGTAGGGGAAGAGGCGTTGATAGAAGCTTTGACTCATTTATTTCAACTCGTGTGGACGACGGAAACTGTTCCCTCGAGTTGGGGTCACTCGATAATAATTCCTATATTCAAGAAAGGTATAAGGGGCTTTTTTGAAAACCACAGAGGAATTAGTTTGACCCCAGTCATTTCTAGGGTTCTAGCATCAATTATATTACGTCGACTCACTGCAGCTCCGGAGGTAAACATTAGGGAAGAACAGGCAGGGTTTCGCCCCGGGCGGGAATGTATAGATCACATTTTCATTCTTCATCAAATTTTGGAGCAGCGTGATGTGTACCGCCGACCAACAATTGTTGTGTTTCCCGACTATAGAGGTGCGTTCGATTCAGTGGATCGATCTACACTTTCAGAGTCGCTCCAACGCAGAGGTGTGCCGACTAAATACGTGAACACACTGTCAGCACTCTATTCCCATACCGCAGCTCAGGTTAGGGTTTACGGTGAACTGTCTGACAGTTTCATCACCATGAGCGGCGTACGTCAAGGCTGTCCGCTGTCATCATTTTTTGTTTAATTTAGTCATAGA